>AWOL01S0018604.1:26045-60593 GCA_000715115.1 Nicotiana otophora
ATTGGAGTTCATATTTGGCACAGTTGTCAATCAATATGTGTATATTAGGCAACGGGAAATCATCTTTGGGACTTGCTCTGTTTAGATCTCGGTAGTCAACATATACTTTGACTTTCCCATCTTTCTTCGGAACTAGCACAATGTTGGCTAACTAAGTTGGGTACTCGATCACTCTAAGAACCTTCGCTTTGATCTGCTTGGTGACCTCCTCTTTTATCTTCAAACTCATATTCGGCTTGAATTTGCTGAGCTTCTGCTTTACTGATGGACATGTAGGATTAGTGGGTAACGTGTGAGCTACTATGGATGTGCTCAAACCCGTCATATCGCCGTAGGACCATGTAAAGATATCTTCATATTCTTTTAGGAATATGATGTACTCTTCTTTCTTTGATGGTGATAGATGAATACTTATGCATATTTCCTTGACCAGTTCGGAAACCCCTAAGTTAACTGCTTCAGTTACGTCCAAATTGGACTTTGGCTTGTTTTTAAAATTTTCCACTTCTCTGACGATTTCCTCAGGTATCGTATCATCTTCCAGGTCCTCTGAATCACTATCCTTATGTTGTATTGTCTCATTACATGTCACAATCACAGGTTCATCGGGATATGTAATAATAATGCCGTAATAATCCCATGTCAGGAGTTCTTCTATACAGAATTCCTCCACTTTGAAAAAAATAGTTCGCTAATCTCCAAAGCATGCGCTTTTGAGTATGGGTAGAGTGCTCTGGATAATCTCCTTTTACCAAATATTTCTTGATGTTATGGAACCACGAATTTCCATCGCTCTCTTCTTCAACATGAGCACAATAAGCTGGCTGTTTATGAATTCCTATTAGGACAGGATCGATGAAGTTCTTGTCTGGGTATTGTATCACGGAAGATAGAGTGGCCAATGCATCTGCGAACTCATTTTGAACTATCAAAACATGTTTGAATTCTATCTTTGTGAACCTTTTGATCATCTCTTGTACACAATGCAAATATGGAAATATTTTGGTATTCTTTGTAGCCCATTCTCCTAAACCCTGATGCACCAACAGATTGAAATCTCTAATTATCAGCAGCTCCTGAACATTCATGTTAATGGACAACCTGAGTCCCAAGATGCAAGCCTCGTATTCTGCCATATAGTTGGTGCATGAAAACCTTAGTTTTATAGATACCAGATAGTGTTGGCCGATTTCTGATACCAAAACAGCTCTGATACCTACTCCTTTGAAGTTTTCTACTCCGTCGAAGAACATTCTCCAACCATCATATGCCTCAGTGATATCTTCTCCCATGAACGACACCTCCTAATCGGGAAAATACATTTTCAATGGTTCGTATTCTCTGTCTACAGGATTTTCTGCCAGATGATCTTCTAATGCTTGCCCTTTGACCACCTTCTGAGTTACATAGACGATGTCAAGCTCGCTCAGCAATATTTTCCACTTTTCTAACTTACCCGTAGGCATGGGCTTCTGAAATATATATTTAAGTGGATCCATCCTCGATATGAGATATGTAGTGTATGCACAGAAATAATGCATCAACGTTTGAACTATCCATGTCAAAACACAACAGATGCGTTCCAGCAAAGAGTACTGGCCTTCGTAGGGTGTGAATTTCTTGCTCAAATAATATATTGTCTGCTCATTTCTTCTAGTTTCATCATTTTGTCCCAAAACGCAACCGAAAGCTCCATCCAGTATGGACAAATAAAGCAGCAGTGGTTTTCCTGGCTCTTGTGGGACCAGAACGGGCGGTTTGGATAAATACTCCTTGATTTTGTCGAAGGCTTTTTGGCATTCTTCAGTCCAACTTGTTGCAGCATCTTTCCTCAGCATTTTGAAGATCGACTCACATATCACTGTTGATTATGCTATGAAGCGACTGATATAATTAAGACGCCCTAAAAAGCTCATCACATCTCTCTTATTCTTCAGAGGTGGCAAGTCTTGGATTTCTTTGACTTTTGATGGGTCTAACTCAATCCCTCTGCGACTGATGATAAATCCTAACAAATTTCCGCCAGGGACTCCGAAAGCACACTTTACAGGATTCATTTTGAGATTACACCTTCAAACCCGATCGAAGAATTTCCCCAGATCTGCTATGTGATCCGTACTCCTTTTGGATTTTATGATTACGTCATCCACGTACACTTCTATCTCTTTATGTATCATGTCATGGAAAATAGTTTTCATGGCTCTCATGTAGGTGGATCCGACGTTCTTCATACCAAATGGCATCATTTTATAACAGTATATTCCCCACGGCGTGATGAAGGCTGTCTTTTCAGCATCCTCCTCATCCATCCAGATCTGATGGTATCCCGTGAAGCAATCCACAAAGGATTGGAGTTCATATTTGGCACAGTTGTCAATCAATATGTGTATATTAGGCAACGGGAAATCATCTTTGGGACTTGCTCTGTTTAGATCTCGGTAGTCAACATATACTTTGACTTTCCCATCTTTCTTCGGAACTAGCACAATGTTGGCTAACTCAGTTGGGTACTCGATCACTCTAAGAACCTTGGCTTTGATCTGCTTGGTGACCTCCTCTTTTATCTTCAAACTCATATTCGGCTTGAATTTTCTGAGCTTCTGCTTTACCGGTGGACATGTAGGATTAGTGGGTAACGTGTGAGCTACTATGGATGTGCTCAAACCCGTGATATCGCCGTAGGACCATGTAAAGATATCTTTATATTCTTTTAGGAATATGATGTACTCTTCTTTCTTTGATGGTGATAGATGAATGCTTATGTATATTTCCTTGACCAGTTCGGAATCCCCTAAGTTAACTGCTTCAGTTTCGTCCAAATTGGACTTTGGCTTGTTTTGAAACGTTTCCACTTCTCTGACGATTTCCTCAGGTATTGTATCATCTTCCAGGTCCTCTGAATCACTGTCCTTATGTTGCATTGTCTCATTACATGTCACAATCACAGGTTCATCGGGATATGTAATAATAATGCCGTAATAATCCCATGTAAGGAGTTCTTCTATACAGAATTCCTCCACTTTGAAAAACATAGTTCGCTTATCTCCAAAGTATGCGCTTTTGAGTATGGGTAGAGTGCTCTGGATAATCTCCTTTTGCCAAATATTTCTTGATGTTGTGAAACCACAAATTTCCATCGCTCTCTTCTTCAACATGAGCACAATAAGCTGGCTGTTTATGAATTCCTATTGGGACATGATCGATGAAGTTCTTGTCTGGGTGTTGTATCACGGAAGATAGAGTGGACAATGCATCTGCGAACTCATTTTGAACTCTCAAAACATGTTTGAATTCTATCTTTGTGAACCTTTTGATCATCTCTTGTACACAGTGCAAATATGGAAATATTTTGGTGTTCTTTGTCGCCCATTCTCCTAAACCCTGATGCACCAACAGATTGAAATATCTAATTATCAGCAGCTCCTGAACATTCATGTTAATGGACAACCTGAGTCCCAAGATGAAAGCCTCGTATTCTTCCATATAGTTGGAGCATGAAAACCTTAGTTTTATAGATACCAGATAATGTTGGCCGATTTCTGATACCAAAACAGCACTGATACCTACTCCTTTGAAGTTTTCTACTCCATCGAAGAACATTCTCCAACCATCATATGCTTCAGTGATATCTTCTCCCACGAACGACACCTCCTAATCGGGAAAATACATTTTCAATGGTTCGTATTCTCTGTCTACAGGATTTTCTGCCAGATGATCTTCTAATGCTTGCCCTTTGACCACCTTCTGAGTTACATAGACGATGTCAAACTCGCTCAGCAATATTTTCCACTTTTCTAACTTACCCGTAGGCATGGGCTTCTGAAAGATATATTTAAGTGGATCCATCCTTGATATGAGATATGTAGTGTATGCACAGAAATAATGCATCAACGTTTGAACTATCCATGTTAAAGCACAACAGGTGCGTTACAGCAAAGAGTACTGCCCTTCGTAGGGTGTGAATTTCTTGCTCGAATAATATATTGTCTGCTCATTTCTTCCAGTTTCATCATTTTGTCCCAAAACGCAACCGAAAGCTCCTTCCAGTACGGACAAATAAAGCAGCAGTGGTTTTCCTGGCTCTTGTGGGACCAGAACGGGCGGTTTGGATAAATATTCCTTGATTTTGTCGAAGGCTTTTTGGCATTCTTCAGTCCAACTTGTTGCAGCATCTTTCCTCAGCATTTTGAATATCGGCTCACATATCACTATTGATTGTGCTATGAAGCGACTGATGTAATTAAGACGCCCTAAAAAGCTCATCACATCTTTCTTATTCTTCAGAGGTTGCAAGTCTTGGATTTCTTTGACTTTTGATGGGTCTAACTCAATCCCTCTGCGACTGATGATAAATCCTAACAATTTTCCGCCAGGGACTCCGAAAGCACGCTTTGCAGGATTTATTTTGAGATTACACCTTGAAAGCCGATCGAAGAATTTCCCCAGATCTGCTATGTGATCCGTACTCCTTTTGGATTTTATGATTATGTCATCCACGTACACTTCTATCTCTTTATGTATCATGTCATGGAAAATAGTTTTCATGGCTCTCATGTAGGTGGATCCGACGTTCTTCATACTAAATGGCATCAGTTTTTAACAGTATATTCCCCATGGCATGATGAAGGCTGTCTTTTCAGCATCCTGCTCATCCATCCAGATCTGATGGTATCCCGTGAAGCAATCCACAAAGGATTGGAGTTCATATTTGGCACAGTTGTCAATCAATATGTGTATATTAGGCAACGGGAAATCATCTTTGGGACTTGCTCTGTTTAGATCTCGGTAGTCAACATATACTTTGACTTTCCCATCTTTCTTCGGAACTAGCACAATGTTGGCTAACTAAGTTGGGTACTCAATCACTCTAAGAACCTTCGCTTCGATCTGCTTGGTGACCTCCTCTTTTATCTTCAAACTCATATTCGGCTTGAATTTTCTGAGCTTCTGCTTTATCGGTGGACATGTAGGATTTGTGGGTAACGTGTGAGCTGCTATGGATCTGCTCAAACCCGTGATATCGCCGTAGGACCATGTAAAGATATCTTTATATTCTTTTAGGAATATGATGTACTCTTCTTTCTTTGATGGTGATAGATGAATGCTTATGCATATTTTCTTGACCAGTTTGGAATCCCCTAAGTTAACTGCTTCAGTTTCGTCCAAATTGAACTTTGGCTTGTTTATAAAATTTTCCACTTCTCTGATGATTTCCTCAGGTATCGTATCCTCTTCCAGGTCCTCTGAATCACTATCCTTATGTTGCGTTGTCTCATTACATGTCACAATCACAGGTTCATCGGGATATGTAATAATAATGCTGTAAAAAGAGAAAATGTAGAGAATAATAGTAAATATGAAAAGTAGAAATGCATTAATTGAAATCTTTATATTTTTAACAAATGCGGCTCGATGACTCGAGCAACCTTTTAAATTAAAATACTGAAAATGTCTCAAATGCTTAAAAATAATTGATGCTAATCTGCCAAGCTACCCAGGAACTCGACGGGCCTGGGATGGTGCAACAGTCCAGTTTTTGAGAACAGCTCCTTTCCCCATGGTCTGAATGGTAAGGTATTCCTCTTCCTCCTCCTCCTGAACTATCACACTGCAATCCATATCTTCTTCATCTAGAAACAGTTTCTTCATGCCAGCTAAGACTTCATCTTTCTCAGATCCCACATCATGTCAGCTCTATGAAATGTCTGGTGCAGAGGTGGTACTGGTTGTTCCAGCGATAATAAGGACCACACCATAGCGGGGACCAATCCTGGTACTCTTGCCAAGTATATTCATATTTGAGCCCAAAAGGTGTGCCATGATGCTGCAGTTGTACGAGTTTGGTGATCCCTTGGAGGTTTTTGCTGAGACCCTTGCCAGGTTCATATCCTGTCCATAGTAATATTCTTTCTATCTTGTTACTCAACCATTGATCCTTTTCAATTGCGTTGACTCTCTCAATGCGTTGGTATGTTTCTCCACCCAGTTTCTTCCTATTCTCGATGACTGGAACAGTCTGGTTGGTATAGATGGGGTTGCTTCCATCCCCATAGATAATCACTTCTTGATGATTCCATTCAAACTTCACAGCCTGATGCAGAGTAGAAGCCACAACCCCAGCGGCGTGTATCTAGGGTCATCCCAACAAAAGATTATAGGTAGCAGATATATTCAACACTTGGAACTCAACATCAAACCAGGTTGGACCCATTTGTAGGTTGAGGTTGATTTCTCCGATTGTGGCTCTTTGGGATCCATCAAAGGCCTTTACATTCATACTTCCCATCCGTATCTCGTTCAGGCCTTTACCCAACTTCTTTAGAGTAGTTAGTGGGCATATATTGAGACTTAAACCCCCATCTATCAGGACCCTGACGATGAACTTATCCTCAAATTGCACTGTGATATGTAGTGCCCTGTTATGACTTAGTACTTCTGGTGGTGATTCATCCTTATGAAAGGTGATTTTGTGGCTTTCCAGTACCTGCTCGACAATGTTGGCCATCTCCCCACTAGTGATGTTGGTGGGTACATAAGCTTCACTCAACACTTTCATTAAGGCATTCCTGTGTGTCTCAGAGTTTTGCAGCAGTGACAAGATGGATATATGGGCGGGAGTTGTTTCAGATGATCGACGACAGAGTATTCCCTTGCTTGTACCTTTCTTCAAAGGTCATCAGGGCCAGTCTCAACAACAGGGGGTTTAGATGCAGTTTCTTTGCTTATTCCTCCCAGGTGCTCAGGTGTATAGACTCTACCAGTTCTAGTCATGCCTTGAGACACACCTGTTTCCTCCATTTTTGCTTTTCCTTTTCTCCTTGCTTCCGCAACATAATCCCATGGGATAACATCAAACTTGTAAGATGGCGTGGGGGATATCATCACAGTGAAGGGTGTAGTTACCTCGACTTCAAACAGTGCTTGGTTTTGTAACACAACGGGTGTGAGGGTGACCAGAGACGTTTTAGGATCATCCCCCTCCCGAATGAGTCTGATTGACCCCTCCGGATCCCATTCCTCGTCGGTCTCTATCACATATACTCTGTTACCTCTATGATCAGGGAGAGAATTGTTACAAACATTTGGTGCAACTTCCTTTGCCTGTATGACCTTGTTGTCGATCAGTGTCTGAATCTTGTCTTTCAGTGTACGACACTCATAAATTGTATGACCCTTCATGCCTGAATGATAGGCACATGTATTGTTCAGGTTAATCCATTGAGAGGAATTCTCCATAACAATGGCACGGATGGGAGTAACATAACCAACAACCTTCAATCTCTCATATAATTGGTCTATGGGCTCAGCGATTGGGGTGTATTGCCTATGTGGTCTGCGGTCAAAGTTTGGTCGTGGTTTTTGGTAGTTTTGGCGGGTGGGTGGTGGTGAGTGGTAATATACGGGTTGAGTGTTATAGGCATGGTAGGTGGTAGCAGGTTATTGGTATCTGGAGGGTAAAGGCTGGTATATGGGTAGAGGCGTTTGGTATGTAGGTGGAGGTGTTTGGTATGTGAGAAGAGACTTAGGACCCCAGGCCACCATTACGGCTCCCACTTATTTCTTCTTCGAAATACCTCCCGATTGTAATGCTTTATTTGTGGCCTGCAGTGCCTCGAAATTTGTCACCATCCCACTCTTAATCCCTTCTTCTATTCTTTCTCCCAGCTTGATGATGTCGGAGAATTTGTGCATTTTAATAACCATAAGCCATTCATAGTATTGCGGGTCTTGAACTCTAATGAAGAACTTATTCATTTGTTCTTCTTCAAGTGCTGGCCTTATTTTATGGCTTCAGATCTCCACCGAGTAGCATATTCACGAAAGGTTTCTTTTGGTTTCTTCTTGAGGTTTTGAATGTAGAAAATGTCTGGTGCGTTTTCTGTGTTGAACCTGAATCGGTCCATGAAATTCTGACGCCATGCTTACCCAATTAACCCACTTCTTCGAGTTTTGGCTGATATACCAAGACAACGCATCTCCGATGAGGCTTCGCATGAACAGTTTCATACGGATTCGTTCATCTTTGCCCACCCCTACAAGTTTGTCACAATATATCCTCAGATGCACTTTTAGGTCGCCAGTTCCATCTAACATTTCGAACTTGGGAGGTTTTTAACCCTCCGACAGTTTCACATCTGGATGAATGCACAAGTCCTTATAGTTTAAACCTTCAATGCCTTTACCACCTTTGACACTCTGAACTCTACAAGTGAGCTTCTTGAGTTCTTCCGCCATGTTCTTAATGTGCAAGTCTTTCTCGAGTGATTAAGGTATGTATAGGGTTTGTTGCGGTGTGTGAGGTATAGTTTTCACGTATATGGGATTACTTTGATGAACTCCGGGAATCTGGGCATAAGGGTGGTCATTGGTTGAGTTTTGGGGATCAGGAGTGGGTTGTGGTGCATTTTGGGGAGTATAATAAGTGGTAGTTTGTGGGTATGGAGTTGGATGATGTTGATGTTGTTGAGGAGTAGGTACTGGTGGAGGGTTAAGGTTTTGAGGAGGCATAGGGTACTGGTGTGGTGCAGGAGGAGTTGGCGGTGGATTTTGGTTTTGTGTGTTTTGTGGTGGTGATTGGTTTTGGGTAGTTGGATTTTGCTAGTTAATATCAGGGACATTGAGGGTGAGAGAAAGGTTTTCCAAGTTTTGGACCTTCTCAAGTTCTCCTTGTATCTCCAGGATATTTTGTTCCAGACGTAAGACTAGTTCATTCTGTGCCGGAGTACATCAGCCATCCGAAGTTTCGACATTTTCTACCAGGGTGGCATTGTCTTTCCTGATACCACTCAAATCGTCCATTTTTTCTTTCCCTTTGCTTTTGTTTTTAGGATCGCTTGGTGGAGGAGGAGGTGGAGGACCTCTACATCTAGTGTGATATGCTGACGATGCTAGTATGCGCGAACCAACCTTAGGGAGTGGGAATTATCAAAAGAAAGAAAAGGCAAAAGGTACCCAAGTTAGTAAGGGGTATTGAAAGAATGCTTGCAATATTAAATAATATTTTGCAAAATCATGTAATAATTCGCGTCCTAATTTGGGGACCTCGTTGTGCCCGAGATAGGCCTAAGCGACACATAGACTTGGAGAAAATTGATGCCAATAATTCCGCCATTTCATTAATGTGAAAATGAGCCAAACCTTCACTAAATCGACAATAATAATAAAGTTACTAATGACATTTAGCCTTATTACAATTGAAATATAAAACTAAGCTAGAAAACAATAAAGGACATTATTTGCTAGTCTACTTGGTCCTTGAAGGACCTTCTTTGTGCTTGGCTCTTTTGACTCTATCAATCAAGTTCTCCAAGTCGCGCATATCTAATAATAAATAAGCCTTTCCTAGTTGCCCTCCTTCAGTGTCATCTGTGTTCTTACAATATGCCAGCCTCTTTCTCATCTTTCCCTCAAGCTCCATCAATCCTTATTCTAGATTTTCCAATCTCTCGGTGGACTTATTGGTGATTTCATTCCATTCATTAATTACCTCCATGTCCACTTTATGTTGTTCCATATGTCTAGCTTCAGACTCAAAACCCTTTTGCGAAGCCTTCTATACTTGACTTGTGCCTCAGCAGCATCATCAATGATTCTATTTTCCAAATTGACCCCGGCTTGACGTCTCCCGCTATATCATCTACCAACCATGATGGATAGAAATACACATGACCGGCATGGTACCTGTCTGGCTCAATAGTCTCTCTTTCCACAATGACCTTTTGGTTCCACATATGTTGTACCTCGAACTTGAAAGAAATGATGTCCCCTTTGAAATTTGCCTTATACTGGACCATGTTGGAAACCCGAGGTATGACCTTTTTGCTTCCTGCTTGTCTCATTACCCTTATAGGAGCATATGGATAAATGCCTCGCAATAATATCAATACTAAATGAGTAGTATCCCAAGACCTGATGATGAACTCACTGCTAGGAAACCACTCAAACATATAATGTAACTTCTCGTCTGTCAGATTGCTGAAGAAACGTACACAATTTACAGCACTTCCGGGCTATGCGAACCTATTTGGGAGGAATGCCATTTTCTTTGGATGGTGATAAGTTATGTAGTCATTCAATGGCCGTTGCAGAAGCTCTTTACAATATTTTTCCCTCTGAAAGTGTTCCAATAGCTAGACTTGCAGTAATAGATTACAACCTTCAAAATGTCCGAACCTCTGATTGCACCGATCTAGAGCGCGGTATAGTTTAGCTAGGATCATAGGGATGATGGTGTAGGTTTGACCCTCGATACCTTCCATTACAGTTCTTGCAACCATAGCTAAACGAGTGTGAATCCTTCCCCCTTTCATTGGAAATATCAACAAACCCAAGAAGCAAATGATGAATACATAAACTCGGCAGTGCGTCCAACCTAAGGAGGTAATGGCAAGTTTCTCATGATGAAGACGTTATGACTTACTATGCCCATAAGGCTCATAAAGAAACCCAAAAGGGATGTACGATTTCTTTAAGCAAAGCAATTCTTCATTTTACTTAAAGCCCAACATCTTTAGAAAACCCCGAGGGTGCGATTCTCTGGTGCTAGTAACCCCGGACTATCCCATGGCAGCTTAGCAAAACCTCCTATTTCTTCTAAGAGAGGAGTCACTTCTATGTCACCAAATCAGAAGACCGCTTTTTTCTCATCCCAGAACATGGTAGCAGCCTCAATTAAAGCTCTATTTGGTTGGATATTTAGCAAAGACGGCAAGTCACCAAGTACTCTTCTCACATGATTCTTGTCGCAAGGCGCAAGGTCTTTCCACCAGTTAAGTAGCAAAGGAGGGATGTTTTGGACCATGCCGAACCTGGGGACTTCGTGCTTCATTTTCTGCAAACAAATAAAGTTAGCCTTTCCCCCTCCAGATTCTACCACTTACACAATAATGATCAACATATTGGCACATTTTCTCCAAGTAATGCACATAACGTGGTAGTGTCCATTGGGCTTGTAGAAATTCCGTCGGACTTTGGACAAGGCTTATCTGAGCGGGCTATTACGTTAACAACGTTCTAACCCGTACTAGGTTTAACATGGTGCATCTACATTTGATATTGGAGTAAGGTTTCTAAAATGTCCTAGAATGGTACTCCCAAGTGGACAACTTGAGAGGGAAAGGCACGGGACCGTCGATTGCACCACTGATCGACTAGTCTATCGCAAATAAGCCTTTCTGATTTAAAAAAGGTAATTTTGAAAGAGCGCGGACACTCATCAAGCGCAACTATGTTGATAATTGGAACAAGTGGAATATGATGTGAAACATGCTTTATGCAGAAATAATAACACGTTGCCAAGTATTTGCATGATAAAATATGAAAAAGCAGTAAATAAAATAGCAAAAGTAAATAGAGAAGAAAGACAAAAGAAAGGAGTCAGTTTAGTTCATAAACAAATGCGGAAACGTAATGAAGCAGGTAAGGAAGTGGGGATAGGAAAGGCATGATATAGCAGTTTTAGACAAGATGGAAAGAGACGAAGAGCGGTCACAGAACACAAAGGAGGACAGGGGAAAGGATGTGCATGTCATAGCAAACTTTAACCAATAAAGGTGAATAAGAGAAGGGATGCGTATGTAGCAGCGGTTTTAAAACAAATAAAGAATAATATTAATCCACATAAGTGAAGTTCATTATGGTAAGAAACTAAGTGTAAATCCCTAGCAGAGTCGCTATGCTGTCGCGCCCCATTTTCTTTCTCGCGAAATCGGGTTTCGACATGTGATAACTCTTTTAAATGGGTATTAAAAGAGAAGATTCACCACCTAACGATTTTTAAGGTACGTTAGGGAACCTATTGTGCAAATAACTCTGTTTGACTAGTCAACGTCACCAAAGATCGGGTAAGGGCTCAAATTACCTCAAAGAGAAGGTGTTAGGCACTCTTCGAGGTCCACAACTGTGGGTCCCAGCCGAACTTAGAAATATGTGGATTATGTAATTAGACTAGGTGATCAAATAAATAAAGAGAATATAAAGGTCGGAAAAGTTCATTATAACACAATTGGTACAAATCTTAAGGACTACAAGGATACAACTACAATGTTTAAACGACTAAATATAGATACCAAGTATATAAAAAAAGAGGGGAGGGGTCCTAAGTTTTTTAGCCTAAAGGATCACCCCGTGCAACATAAATAATACTTCGCAACTCCTTTTAGATAGGAGTTTCTCATATTATTCAGCGGACACAGACTATCATCTCCTGCTACCCGATTACTATGTTAAAGTTGTTTACCTAAAGCATTCTAATTCAGTCTTAAGTCGTATCGTATGCGTGCACTACCCGTCCCATGCCTATGGCCCAGGAGGCTTTGGACCTACTATTTGGATAGTTCTAGACTTTACTTAGGTTGCTCAAAAATGATAAATCTAAGCGACATTCAAAACATGTAGGACTGCACATAAAAACAATAAATGGCTCAAGTTGGCCTCCCCATGTAAGTAACAAATGCACGCGAGCAAGTTCATAATGTAGGCAATAGACAAATTTCGGAATTAAGACGAGTTAGAGTCCTTAAATCCTATAGTCATGGCTTCTATGATTCTGATTTCCAGTATTGTACAGCAGTACTGCGACTTTAGACCAAGGAATTTGCAGATTATAGGTATTGCAAACCTTATAGGCATGATCTCTAATTATTTGCGCCATGAGGCAGTACAACTATTTAGAAAAACTCAGGATTAACAACATTGATTTTCATAGACAGGCTTTCTCGGCGAGTGAGAGTATTCTATAGACAGGATTTTATCAGCCGGTATTCTAACTTGATTTTATAATACTTTATACCCTATAAGCATATCATCTAGGTAGGGCAGTATAATGAAAGCAACAGAAACAACTAATTAGTTAGTTAAAACCCTATAGTCATGGTATCTAGATGAGCATTGGCAAAGGCATGTATTATTATGTCCCATAGGCATGATGTCTAACAAGTAATTACATATGTCGATTTCTGTAGACATGTTGTCCAATAGCACACAGTAATAGACATAGAAGCAGGTAGAACATTTTCTTAAACTAACACACTTTGGATAGTATACATGTATTAAACAATTTGAGTGAAGTGTGTGATTTTCTATGGGCATGATGTTTGTCGGTGTACAGAAACATACTAAGCGACAACAACAAGTAGAACACATAGGCCCTGTAGCCATGCTTTCTACCCATTTGTGTGAGAATTAGAATACCCTACCCATTTTATTAATTTTCCCATATGTTCAGTTTACAAAAAAAACAAATTATTACCGACCCAAAATTAGTGAATACAAGTGCGGAATTAAATATTAAAAGATTACATGCCCAGTACATAGCTGGATCAAAAGACTATAACCCGGTAAAGCATGGGCTTTCAGTAGGTTCTTTGCTCATACGTGCAGCAAACCCAGATTCAAATACACCCCAAACCTCAGACTGCATCAATTGCTCAACTCAAGCTCACAGAATCCACACTAGGCCCAAAGGGAAGACCTTCTTACCCAGCAATAGCAGATGAACAACTTAACCACACAAATTAACAAACTACGCATGACAACCAAGTAAACAAATTTTGAAACCTACTAACAGAGGTTCTAGGACATAGTTACAGAATCATAAACATATTGACAAGACTCACATAAGGCATATCAGAGCTTGCATTTTAGAAACAAAGTGGTTTTGAACATGAAAACTAGGAGAATCAATAGAGCTCTTTAACAAGGTGAGTTCGACATAGAAAACTAATAACATAGGTTCATGATCGAGTAATTATTCAACAGAGAAAAGGGTGTAGCATGCTGAAATCATTAAGAAGATTGAGGAAGGCCAGTTTATAGGACAAACGCACACATACTAATTTCCAGCAATCAAGACATTAACCAACATGGGTCAAATATAAATTTAAAACAAGTGAGACATTAACCAACATGGGTCAAAGATCTATCTTATTGGACAAAAGGACTTCACAAAGTCTAGAATGCCAACATAGAAGTGCAGGATGTAGCAGTGGACACTCATTAGTCTAAAACAAACTAAGAAAAATTGGAATCCATTCTAATAATGAAAGCATCTCATGTGTGCTAAAACCTAATGAATTCAACTAACAAAGAACATGGAATTGCATGGGGATTATAGAACAATACCATAATAGTATAGCCGGCCAAAGACCCAATTTTAGAGAAGATGAACGAGTGAGGAAAATATATTAAGTGCAGTAGCAATGATCATTTCATCCATTTAGGGGGGGTTAGGGAAGGGGGTTTCATAGTGTTCAGTTAACCAAAATCAGAAAAGGAAAGAATCAATCGAATCATAAAAATAAGGAAAGAGTAACATGCAAAATTGATTTTGAATCGGATTAGGAGAAAACCAAACAAACCCTAGTTGATAGAAATCAAAGTTTGGCCGAGGATCTTTGTGAATCGGACCCATATAGCCTTGCTATAAATCTATATAGACGAAATATTGTCTGGATCCCAACGAATGAAGTTGATTCCCCTTGATTCGAAGATTTGTATTTGCCAAAATAGAGCAAGTACTATGTAATACCATAAAAAGGCAACCAGTGGAGAAGGAACATAAGTATGGTAAGAAAATAACGTCTGAATCCCATTGTTAATGGGATTAGGAGAAGGATTAGGGAAAGGCAGCGATTAGGGTTCTTCAGAGAAAGAGGGGAGATTGAGAGGTTCAAAGGCGGCGGGAGTGGGATAATAGGGTTAGGGTTTTGGGTAAGGGTGGATTTAGGAGGGGAGGTGTTTTGTGAGACGTTGATCTCGGAGATCAATGATCGGGATTAAAAGGTAGATGGGGCGGGTCATAAAACGGGTATGGGGTGGTGGGTTGTTGGTATTGGGCTAGGAGTTATTGGGCTGGAGTTTTAGGGTGTAGGCTGGTGAAATGGGATCCGAAATTTGGCCTGTTTTGGGCAATATTTAAAAATATAAGAAATTAAAAAAAAACTAATTTAATAAAATAGTTAAAATAAATATAAAAATAATATTAATGCAATTCAGTACTATAAAACAACTGTAGAAGATTATAAAAAAAATGTAAAATGGTTTTTGACCTTGAATAAAATAACAAATGCAATAAATTGCAAAAATATAGGCTGTTATTGCAAGATCGTGTAAATAACCTAAAAATATTAATATAATTATATGAAATGAAGTAAAAATATTTAAGTCATCACAAATAATTTAAAGGAATAATTAGTAAATATTCAAGTAATTTAAATGCGAGAAAATTAATTTTAAAGCTCTAAATATTATGAAGAATTATAAAACAAATGCTTATAAATTAAATAATGAAGAAAAGATGAAATTTTGAAATTATATATATACTATTTTAAAAACATATGAGGGCAAAATTGGGTATCAACAGGTGGAACCAACCAAGACTGAGCACTAGCACCATTTTTTAGACGGGTTGGACCGGCCTTCTATCCCGGTGAACAATGTTCCACTGATTAGGTAGGGACATGATTCGAACCTGTAATCTTCAGGTCATGAGCCCGATGAGTTGACCAATTCCTCTAACCCACATTCTCTTTCTTTGTTGTGAAGTGGATGTGGATTTGAACCACACAGGGATTTTTAGTCCAGCTGAGCTACCTGAACCACTTTGAAATAAATCTCCTTTTTTTATGTAATTTGGCCCGCCCCGGGATTCTAACGATGACTGAATCCTCTATCTTGAGGGGCCACGTGACTTTATCTCTTTGAAGAAGGACAAACTCTTCTTTATATACACAATTTGATGTACGAAATTGGAAGAAGGGAACCAGGTCCAGGATTCGGACTAGGAATTGCTATTTTATCCGATGAAGTTAGCTCTATTCCCTGACTTGAGGGTAGGAACCATCTTATCTTAGGGTAGGGGTAGCCCCACTTACTTTTGAGTCTATCAGCTGCAACAAGGGCTGCAGGAACGAGTGCTGTGCGTGCCCCTACCGATACCACCATTCATTATCGTGAACCAGCCTCTCTTCAGTATAGGCAGGTCTTTCTTTAGAACAGATTCATTCCAGAACAGAAAACCGAATTTAGAATCAGAAACGCTTGGAGCCTATTGCTAGAATTAACAACACATCAGTGACCACACTTTCTACGCTAGTAGGGCTTGTGGGCAAAGCAAGATATCTTATTTTATCGTTAAGGATATGGAAGTCTAACTCACCTTCAGGGGGGATATCAGAAAAAGTACCTGCCACTGGATTCAACTACTTTTTGTAAAAGGGAGGTAGACTTGTTCAGTCCTTCTATAAGATAAGGATGCTTGTGTCTATCTTTTAACTCCATAGCAAAATCCATCCATACTTGTCCTTGTTAACTCAGAGATTGGGATTGATTCATGAATATCAGTATAGATAGGCATGGATCTTGTATGAACTCAGAAGCCTAATAAGAGAGAGCCTGGGTCCACAAGAGGAAGAGTACTTCTAGGCTGTCCAGGAATTGGGATTTATGATTTAAAAGATGCTAAAAACTTTCTTTCATTAGACTAGTCAATAAAGGAATGGCAGAGTAGTTGATCCCGACCGTTACCGGTAAAGAAGCTTCTTTAAGACAATGAGTTGCATTAGGAAGAGTAGACTCAAAAGAAGAGCTAGATGCTTGAGTTGAATCAGCTGAGAGTTCAAGCCCCTTTTCTTTATAATAAGCTTCCACTTTTTGTTTCGTCCAATTTTATCATACAAGCTCTCATCATAAAGCTATAACACATTCTTCATGCGAGAGTTAGGGCTCATTAAAAAATGAACCTTGGCGTTGAAATTCTTTGAACCAAATTAGTTTTGTTCCTATCTCAACGAAAAGAATTTCTGACTTGCTTGCTTGCTTGATCATTGGAATCGAAGTCAACACAAGGATGCGAGGCAAACAGAATACAATAGAGAACAAAAGCTACTCGATGGAAGATTCAACATCTACTGGATCTCAAAGAGAAAGATAAATCTATTTCATTTGTAACTACAAGATAGGAATTTGTAGCCGCCTATGATAGTGAGCATAGAACCTTACTCTATTATATTAGAATTTTATTTGACTAATTTAGATATTAATACGAGACTAATTTGAAAAAACCCTTCCTCTAATATTGAGTCTTCGAGATCCATACTGGAAATGATAATACCTATGGAAAGATAGTTGGCTGCCATCCTAGACACCGTCTTATTGGCCCATGGAAATGATCTAAACCGAGCGGATCAAACCTTTCTTCTTCCTGCTCAAGCAGATGTCGAACCTCATTATTTAGCGGCTCTCCAAAGTTAGAGAGATTGGTGGGGTCCTTTCTGATAGGCGGGACAAAGCACTTTCAATGATGATGAAAGAAGGGGAAATGCTTGTACAGTCAATATATTCTTCTTGCCTACTCGCTCAGCTCTATATACTTATATATTAGTTAGCTCGTTCGCTTTCAGATTGCTACCCACTCAAACTATTACTATTAGCTAAACAACCCTTTCTTTATGTTTAACCATGGTTAAACACAACCAAACCAAAGGGAGGAAAGATCTATAAGGAAGACATATTAACTCGCTTTCGAGAACTAAGATTTACAGCTTATTCTCCATTTGTCGAATCTTCTTCCGGGGAATTCAAATCTTCTTTCATAGATTGGGAACATAATAAACAACCGTAGCCTATTGAGTTAAACGATCTACATGACTTTCATTAGCTCCTAGCGCAGCATATCTACATTTACTATAGGGTTAAGAGTGACTTGTTTACACTACTGAATAACTTTCACTTTAGCGAGCTGTAGGACAAACTACTTTCAAGAGGAGAAAGGAAACTTTAAATAGAAGCATCAGTGCCCGTAGCAGTCCTAGATTTAGGTTATCATGGTCGTGATGAGCTCTACCAGAAAGAAAATCTCTTTTATTCATGGATGAAGTCATATCTAAGGGCCTTAATTGCCTTTGAATTCCATTCCCTAGTTAAATCTGGAACTCCAGATGTGTAAGTAGTGGCCAAGCGGCTCTGTCCTTTTCAAAGAGGTTATCCTTCTCTCTCCCCGCTTCTTAGTCTTTTAGGGTATCTCACCATTCAACTAAGTCACTTTACCCGTCGCTTACTGTCTTCGTTTTAGCCTAATTGGTAGCAGTCCCTTTTTAGTACCACCTTTCCTTTTCTTCACTTTCAGCACCTTCGTAGGCCATCTGAAGACCAAATAAAGCAGTTTAAGCCCGCTTGAGATCTATCCAAGACCTGGCTGATGGCTACTTACAATTCAAGTGCCACTTATCTTAACACAACTCGGGCTAATCGACTCCCAGCCTAGCTAGACCTTGTGAAAGCAATCAAGCCAAAGCAATACTTATTCCTTCAATGGTAAGAGCTGCAGATGAAATAGCAGTGGTTATGCCGACATCTACTCAAAGAAAAATAGTATTAGAGTCAAGACCGGTGCTATCCCCTTCCCCTACTACGCTTCCTTAGTCAACAATCAAAGAAGCATTTTTGATTCCCCGATCCACTCTCGTACTAATATGCTAACAATGGTTTAGGTAAGCAGGGGCTAAGTGGGAATGCCGTATCTAAGAGCCTACTTCCTTCTGATATTTATACTCTTAGGGATTCATCTATATCTTTTTCATAAAATGTAGTGGCCAAACCAGATAGTCCATTTCCTCTCTTTTCTCGCTCCTCAAGAAAGACGACTAGAAACTTCCTATTAGAAATGGCTTCCTTTCAGGTTGTGTTGTTACAAACTAGACTATTCTAACAGGGTATGGGAGACGAATAACTAATCTAATACAGGACAACTATGATTGGGCAATAACAAAAAATAAGATCAGACTGAATATGTGAAGGATATTGTTCTGGTTCTTTTCTGTCCCGTTCCTTAAATCAAAGAAGAATCCATGCCCAGGACTAGTGCCAGCACATAGTCTGAGTCTTCCCTGTGTGCCTAACATCCACTCCTTCTAGTCGAGTGCTTTATGGTGCCTTTAACGATGAGAGAAGGCGATACCAAAGAGAATAACTCAAGGGCACTGGCTACTCCATCAACTCAATTTCGTTGCGTAAGTGAGGATGCCAGTCATCATAGTCTGAACTTTAAATCTTTCGTAGGCTCATCTCTTCGATTTGCATTCCAATCCTAGTCATTCATAGATAGTCGGTGCTTTTAGTCATAGGCTATTGCCCATTCCTGATAGTCGCATCTCTGCCCATTCCCTATTCCATAAAAGAATGAATGGGATGATATGAAAACAGCTAGGAAAATCCATTTCTTTCCATCTCTATGTTCGCCAAACTCGCTTCCTTTCTTGCTTTCATGAATCCAACCCTAACAGACATGTCTTCCATTTTCATAGATGGAAGATCCGGTAAATCAATTCAATTAGATACCGCTTACCTAGATGCAGTGCTTGTCCCTCGAAGCGAAGGTAAAGACCAAGACATTGGGGATTCTGAATCTGACCACACTTTCCTTAGGTCGCAAGGCTATCGATCCTGGCCCGATGAGAAAAGGGTTGAACTCATACTTGCCTTAACCTAATCTACTTGGATCCCGGATTCTATTCCATTTCTATTAAGGCATTCATTCCCTTCATGTAAATTAAGAGTTCAACAGAAGTTATCTCTCTCACACTGACTGTTCTTTCTACCTAAACTTGCGACTTTTTTCAACAAAGATAGGTGTGAGCTAATTTTCTCGCTAAACCCGTCTCTGATATTCTCTACTATTTTGTCTACTTTCTTAGGTGTAAGGTTCATAATGCTCTAACTCAGAAATTATAGTCGTTCTCTCTTCCTGACCCTTCGGCCAAGCTGTTTTGTCTGTTCGTTGGATTGATGCCTGATAGCTTTTTCTTCTCCCCAACCGCTATCATATCCCGCTTCGCTAGTTCTACTGTGCTTTCCTTCCTTGGCCTAAGAAAGAAGGCTAGTCACTTCCCTTATTCATAGGGGCAACCCCTTTTCTATCGAGTAGTCACTCTTGGACTCTTTCTGTCCTGACTCAGAAATATAGATGGTCAATCTTTCCCTGGCTTGAGAGGTTTCATTTCGGGTTAAGCAGGGGATCAAGACTCTAATGCTTTCATTCCTTCAGCTTCAGATAGGTGAATCAATGGGCTCATTTCCTTTCTTTCTCTCATCAACTGGGGAAAATTTCCTTTTTGCTTTGATTCGATAGTTGGAACTCTTTGTATATAGGTTATCCCTAAGGCAAGACCCTTAAGAGAGATAAGGAAGGTATTAAGAAGAGGAATCCGGTCTTTGATGATCGAGTCTTAGCTAGTAAGTCTATAAACTCATACTTTGAGGACTCCCTAGTGTGCCAGATAGCTACTTTTGTCCCGTTTAAGCTGAAGCATAAGAATGAAGAATTTGTGTCCAGCGTGTTATCACATCCGGTACCACATTTCTTTTTTCTTGGGGGGGATATGTCTAAGGGCTGATGGAAATGCCTACCCCTCTAAATCAATCTTCCTCTGCATGAATCGGAATCAAAGTAGTATCCACCTTCTTCCTTTGCCAGTATCCTAAGATTGAACTCTTGACTAAGTCATTTCACACATTGCACTGAGAACAAGGGACTGATCCCGTACCGTGCTACTGCCTTGACCTAGGATTATTTTCCTCACATCAAATTTTGAACTGAAAAATTGAAGCTTTCAAGGAAGAAGATTCTAAGATATCACATTTTGTGGCAAAGAGCCCATTTGATGGCATCCGCGCCCGCTTGAATTTCAATTTCAATCTTTGATAGATATAGCTACGGTGCTTTTCTGGCTTGAACGGGAAGAAGTCCATGAGAGGAAAACGACTTCTTTTAGAAAACAGAGTTACTTAGTTCAACAAAAGGTCTTGACCGACAAAAAGAGCTTTTTCCACCAGTCTTTTAGGTCGGGCACCTCTTTCTCTTCATTTCATTTCAGGAAGAAGAAGAAAGGCAAAGTTATTCTATCTAGTTGAGGATGAATTACAGTTCCACGTCCAGCAAGCAAGACAAATGCATATATTGGATTCCTAGCCGACTCTTCTTCTTTGAAGCATTTAGAGAGAATCAAGATTGGATTAGTCAAATCTTGCCAGGCAATTGCCTTTTTTCCAAAAGAGATTCGCTCTCCTCTGAGGCTTGAGAGCTTATTCCCTTCTTGTTCACCTTTCTTTTTCTTTACTTATTTTCTTTATTGAATGATTGGCTCAATAGCTTTCTTCCTTCAATTAGAAAAAGGGCTAATGGAAACTCTGGAGCTTCATTCAGAGCTATTAAGATCT
This sequence comes from Nicotiana otophora, assembly GCA_000715115.1. Classification (NCBI taxonomy): domain Eukaryota; kingdom Viridiplantae; phylum Streptophyta; class Magnoliopsida; order Solanales; family Solanaceae; genus Nicotiana; species Nicotiana otophora. The sequence continues at coordinate 47,259 of AWOL01S0018604.1, forward strand.
TTGGGGTAAGTTAGAAGTTCTTCCAATCGGAATTGCATCAGAGAAGAAAGCTCCATAGAAGACTCCGAAGGAATAGGAATTGGCTCACTAGGTTCTTCAAGGAAAAAGTAGTCAAATCGCAAAACTCCTTACTACAATCCTCCTTCGATGCCTACTTACGTAGATCTAGCTGACCCAAGTTGAAGTCTACCAACCCTTTTCAAGTAGAGAATGCCACATCAGTCAGATATTCTAATATGTTGACTTGCACCCAGGCCTAGCTCTCTGTGGTGGGGTGGTCTCGCTATGTGAGATAATGAGACCAAATCATGAAAATTCTGCTGCCTCCAAAATCAACAGGAAAGCTTTGGTTTTTTGCTTTAGCAGCGACGGTAAAGGGCAGGTTCTGCAGTCAACTACACTTGGTCACTTCCTACTCTATCGGGTCATTTGATCTTCTCAATTCCACTCGGGCATACTCTTTCATAGGCTCGACATAGGTTGTGACGCCGGGTCCTCTCTTCTCTTCATGAATCTCAGTTGGAAGCCCCCATTTTCATCAGACATCCAATGAAGGGCAGTTGCGAGAACCTATCTGGATTGAGTGGTCCTTTCTCGGGCAGCTAATGAGACATAGATTGGCCCTAGATTCCCTTGGCATACCTTCGTTACCATTACTAAGAAAAGTAAGTAGGAATTCATCTTAGATAAACTACTGATCTAGCTCTTTCGCATCGAGGAAAACCTCTATTTCCTCTTTCAGGTTAGGAGCCCTTTGCTCGAACGAAAGAGGAGTCTTTGCCGGGAGCGATGCTACTAGTTAGATTCAATATGCAAAAAGTCTTAAATAGAAGCCAAATCCAGTTGAGAAGAGACAAGCAAGGTGGCATCCATCGAAGGGATCTCGATCGAGAAGCGGCTCAGGTAAAGCCAGATTTCAAAAGTAGAATGTATTGGTGGCACATCGACCTAGAATAAAGGCTCTAGTCCACGATTCCTGTATTCCAACCTTTCAAAGGCAAAGGAAGTCTCAAGATGTAAAAGTAGGCCTGCCATTGATGCTAATTGATAGACGAGCTACCATAGATCCCTCACCGAAGAATAGCATACTTGCCTCTTAGAATATCCCTTGAATAAGTGGATGAACCACTTGAGCCTCCTATTTCACTTAATCTGCTCCCATATCTACAGAGCCCCGAAAGCTTATAGGATCTCTAGGCTGTATAGAAAGGGTCTATGATGGAATCATTGAATCTCAGCGACACAGTGAAAGATCTAAAAAAGGTGGATGATCCCAAGTATTGCAAATATCACCGCATCGTCAGTCACCCTGCAACAAGATGCTTCGTCTTAAAGGAGAAGATCATGACATTGGCGAGAGATGGAAAGATCATCATTGACGCTAATGATACGGCAAATCGAACCATGTTAGTGCTAAAATCGATCACAAGAAGGTATCAATGTAATAGTCTTCTCCAAGGTTCTCTAATAAGAAAGGAGATATCCACGAGATGTTTTTCATCAAGATCAATTTGAATGCTGATGGAAGTTCATTGAAGATTCAACACATCACAAGGAACTCGTTTCATTCGAAAAATACACTACATTGTCCCTCAAATTGAAGAAAACAAGAAGGAGTGATCAAGAGAAGAAGTCCCTCGTGATCAATCCGAAGCACTACTAATTTTTCTTGACGATCAAGTAAATCACAAGGAGGTCCACATCATCTTGTGCTCGAGAAATACGCTGCTTCAGCCCTCAAATCAAGGAAAACATATTAGAGACTAGAATCAGGGGATACACAGAGTTGTACTCATAAGTTTTATTAAAAAAAGAATTTTTCTTTACATTTATTTTGTGATTGCACTTATTAATTTCCGTACACAACATTTGTCACGAACAGTAAGCTAATCAAATCAATATGACTGGTGGAATGTGGTATTGTTGCTATTAGTTGGTAAGCTAGCAATCAAGTTATTGCTATCTTACGAGCAACTTGCTATACTCTATTAGTGCCTCTCTTTGGTCTATCATAAGCAACCGAGCGGAAGTAGGTTTTTCTGTTTCTATTTACTTAATATGCAAACTCGCTTCGAGCCGAGTCAGTGTTGGAGTTGGGTTGGTTGATCGCCCAAAAATGATTCTTATCCCATCCGTCAGGTTTGTATGTACCCATGCTCATGTTTATTATTTTATAAAACCTCAGGAACTATCCTTTCCGGCTGCCCCCTCCCCCTGGCTCTGCCCTTGGGTTTTTCCACCAACCTGGCATGTTGAGACCGGGGCGCCTCGACGATGATGTAGTCGTAGCAGTCCTCTGATGGGAAATCTGTTAAGATCCGCCCATGATTCATGGAACCATTCCTTCACGTGCCGTAGCTTAGGATTCGTGTTATTACTATTGTTTAGGGGCGTCAAGACCGGGTTCCTACTTTTACTTTTTGATAAAGAAGAGGTTACTGGACAAGCAAAAGAGATGCCGAAAGAGAAGATGCTTTTATTTGAAACAAAAGCATTAGCCGAGACATACCTCCCGCTAAAGAACACTATTGACAGTAGGGTCCGGGAGGCCCTAAAAAAATTGATAGAGCAAGAAAGAAAGAAAGTATCAAAACATCACGGGTCGCACGCAAAAGAAAAGAGAGGATAGCCAGAATTGTATTGAGGCCGCAACAGTAATAAAACAACAAGAGTACGTCTTCCCAAATAAAGTAGCCTTCAGTAGGAGCTGCACTATAATTCCCAACTCTGGGAACATGAAGGAACTGAGCGCTCCGACGAATAAAGAAAACCTAGAACAAAAATGGAAACCTAAGCCTTCACATCCAAAACTGAAATATCATCAATTAGAGAATCGTTTTTACAAGGCAGGCATGGTGAAGGCAGAATGGAAATAAAAAACTACTAAATGACTTAGTCTTGACTTATTCTTCCTTTAAGGAGAGAGGGAAACAGCCCATACTTGTAGCACGAATTTATACGTAAGATGCCCAGTTGGATCACTAATTCGTAGATGGACAACCTCTAGAAAGGATCTCCCTTGAAAGGAGAATAAATACCATTGTAGCTAGGCTCTGCTCTCTTGAATAAGTAGGCTCATTACGCTAAGGAAGCTTGGTCCTCTTAGGGCTCATAGGAGGTAGGACAGATAATAGAATTCTGCCGGCGAGATGAGTCTGGGAAACCCTGACGGGCTAGAGGGTTGGCTTTAGAATGGTTTACTGAGACTCCATTATACTAAAATAGAAAGAAGTTAGTTCCTGGACAAGGTCTTATCATAGGCTTAGACATGAGCTAGACCCCTACACCTAACTTATTTCGGAATATTTTAGAGAGCTGCGAATCAGGCTTTCAGAGTGATGGCAATCAGGGCAAGAAGATAAAGTCCAATCTGACCCTAAGTAGATTTTTGACATCTTTCTCGCATCCGCTTTCAGGTTTGTCATGACATTAGAGATCTCATACTTAGTGACGAGTTCGAGCCTTAGAAGCATGCGAAGGAATAAGGTCTGGAATATGTCTTGTATGAGTCTTTTAATCGAGTCCCTCTTCTTTAATAGGTGCTTTCAAGTAGCAGGTTTTGATTATCTTTTTACGATTACGATTCCAGTATTAAATATCTCCGCCTCCCCATTCCTTTATCAAAGTCTAGTACTTATGGGCGCAAGTCAGTCTTTTCCAGTGGAAGCAATCATAAGGGGGTTCTGATATGAGGTAAGCCTTCCTCTATCATTGGTAGGCAAAGAATGGGTAAGTGAACCTGGCTGTCTATGTTAATAAGCAAATGGGTAAGTAAGCGCAAACAGTACGAATCTCTTTCTGTATTCAAGCCTGCTCCTAGTCGCTCGGATTCTTATTATATTGTGAGCCTTGAAAGTATCCGAAGTTAGGCAATCAACATGAATTCCTTTAAATGGATCCCTCTTTCTTAATGACTCTTCTTAGGGAGTAGGATCTGTTGCCTAGGAGCACAAAGAAATATAACGAAGAAATATTTTATTTTGAAAGCAAAGAGGAGTGTGGCAGTCGTGCAAGCAAGCGAAGTCGAATATATTAGATGAGCTTGTTGTACTCTAGTCCATTTCCTTAATATAATAGGTTGTCTACTTCAATTTCTCTATAAAAAGAAGCCCTGTGAACCCCCTCTATTTCCGAGCTAGCGAATCTAAAGTCTTTCATTGTGTGGTTAGGCCTCTTTCTCTGTTGTCTCTTTGTTTCATAAGGATCGAAGTTTTCCTGGCCTCGGGCTCTCTTAGACCTTTTAGCTATATGCTTTTATTCCTCTTCTAGTAGCTATTATCTAAATTTAGTATCATATCATTTCCAAAGAAAGAGAGTATGCTAAAATAGATTTTCTTTTAGGGATAGATCACTCTGTAAGAAGGTAGTCTGCCCTCCACACTGATCTAAGGTCCACACTATAGATTAGCTATAATATCTATAATAAGAGAATAGGGAAATTAGATCGATCAGTTCTTCTTGCTTTACTCTTGCTAGGGGAAAAGAGAAGAAAGACTATTGTGACTTTCACTTCCTTACTGTTCTCTTAGTGGAATACATACTAACACTTCTTGATTCCATACACTCGAAATGCTTACTTGCTTTTAGCTTTATAAAGGATAGGATATCTCATAATGTACACTATGTTTTTGTGTCAGAGTGCCTTTCCTCTTTTACTTCACATAGCTTTTTACTCTTTTCCCTTATAGCGGAATAGTAGGTTTTATTTCCTATAAACCAAAATACCCGTATTAGCTCTCCCTGAAAAGAGCAGGAAGGCTGGAATGCCAATAGGAGTCTATTATTGAATTCACCCCACCCCTGACTCATTGTACTAGTTACTGTTATAGCTAGTGTTGTATTGGTGTATTACTAGTGAACTTACAAAGCGAGCTGTAAAGGTAGAAAAGAATAGATCAATCAAGAGATTGTGGTTCTAAGAAAGGATGGACTACTGAGGATTGGCTGGGGAGAGTCGTCTCAAATGCTGATACCATTTTATAAACAAGCCAGTAAAAAAAGACAAGTAAAAGCAGTGAAAGTGAAAGAGAAGTAAGCAGGGTGCAACGAAGCCCTAGGACTAAGGGGAAGTACGTAAAGTACAGATCACATGGTTTTGTATTGATCCTCTTTCGAGCTGTCGAGTGACAATTGACCAAGTGGCCCTTTTTTCTTTTATAAGGGAAGATATTGTAGTTGGGTACAAATAGGTCGGGACAAGTAGGCAGGGTACGACGAAGCCCGCAGGGTGACACGTGGTTGTACTGGTAAGCTTTGGTCTGAATATTGACAATTGACTGAGCGTGCTTTGGTAGCTCGTGGTGTAGTACTCTCTGACGGATTCGATCTATTATTTCCTCATATTCTTGAGAGAGTGATCAGGATTAAGACGCGTGGCGAAAAAACACTATTCTCTCTTTGGGGTGGCCTTTCATACTCAAATCCGTACGGGGAAAGAAAAATTATTCAACGCATTAAAATCTAGTGAATGAGGTTCCATATTCATGAAAATCCAGGTTTGAAAAGACCCATGTTACGGAACCAAGACAACCTATCTTACTAATAATAAGAAAGGGTTAAGGGCCTCCAACTCCTATAAATAAAAGATTCTTTTAGTCTCTATTTGGCAAAGGGAGACTGAGAGGAACTAAGAAGTTGGCAAAAAAAAAGCTTTGAGTGTAGCCATGGATTCTTTTATAAGACTTCAAGAAATTTTGCAAGAAATATCTCAAGTCGACGAGGAGAAGCTCCAATCGGAGCAAAGGCTGGGTCTGTTCTGGGAGCATTTGCCTCTTCTCGACCCTAAGGCCGTAGAAAAGATGATGCAAGAGATCCGGAACCACATTCGCGATCTGGAAAAGAGGAAGGAGGCCCTCCTCCAGAAACAAAGGGAACTAACTGCAAGGGTCATCTACATAGCTTCGGATTCCCAGAGAGAGTAGAATATAAGAGTCCGTCGACACTTTTTAGTTTTAGAAGGTTTAAATAAGTGTCTGTAGACGCAAAGTAATGTGTTTTAATTTAGGGTGTTCTTTGTCTTTTTTAGTGGAGATCTACTCCGATGCCTACTGGAGATAGACTCCTATCTATGCTAACTATCTTTGTTTGGTTTTATTTATTATGTTTGCATGTATGGCAAAAACCCTAGTTTAAAATGTTTACTACTTATGCTAATATAATAATTAAGACTTTTTCGTATAAATGTGCTGAAAATGTTGTTCTTTNCTATCTTTGCTAACTATCTTTGTTTGGTTTTATTAATTATGTTTGCATGTATGGCAAAAACCCTAATTTAAAAGGTTTACTATTTATGCTAATATAATAATTAAGACATTCTTGTATAAATGTGTTGAAAATGATGTTCTTTCATTTATTTCTTTCTATAGTGGAGATAGTCGCACGTAATGACAGACATATTATTAAAGGACTCTAATTTTGCTTCCTTATCCTTCTAACTAGAAATGAACCTTTACGAGTTGAGTAAAAGCACCTAGCCTATCTTACTCTCCCTATGCAATATAGCAGTTCGTCCAGCCGTCTTCTAGCTTTGACCAACCAAGAGGATTCCTTATATAAAGGAAGAAAGTTTCAGGAGTGATCCTGCACACTTCAACCATTCAGGTCTATGGCCATCGAGAGCTTTTTCCCACGTTGACTTGCTTTGTTTTGCTTACCGGCTCGGAAGTTTTTTCCAAAAAAGGGAATGACTCTAAGGATGCATAAATTTAAGCAAGCAAACCAATAGGAGGAAAGATCACAACTGGTCTAGGAGCCGAAAGCGCTTAACCGACTTAGTTGTAGAAGGAGACTGAAAAGGAGGCTCGACCCATAGGGAGAGCGGTAAGCAGAGAGAGATTGTGAATAAAAAGAGTAAGGGAAAAGTCATCTCATGGCTGGAACTGGCTGAAGGCAAGGGAAAATTGCTCTTACTTCCTGAAGGGAGGTTGAAAATCTGTTACAGAATAAGCTACTCATCTTTCATAAGCAAATGTACTTGGTGTTTTCGTATGTAGAGAATGCTTTTAGCTTTTTTCATGACTCTGCTCCTATCTCGTCTGCTGTTCTAGCTAATTGTCCACCATTTCCAAGTGTGATTTCTATGTTATGTATGGTCGTGCGTAAGGGCATATTGGTTGAAGTATATTCTTCTTTTGATCAATCAAAACCCCTTCACAAACTGTACAAGCTTCTTCCAAACCATATGGCTTCCTGGATGTAGATGATGATATCTATATAGATGGATCTTATATATATATTGTATAATAAAGAACCACATGGGTGGATATATATATGAGTCCAAATCTGCCGAATCACTCATGTTATGATCTTCTACATTCTTGGTCTTCCCGTTCCGTCATCTGGCTTATGTTCTTCATATAGCATTCAGACCGAATGACTCTATGAAATTACATCGATACATCCACATATTATGGGTAACGTAGGAGACATCTCTATTTTTCCCAAGGGGAATCTTTATAATTCCCACTGCGTAACTTTTAATTTGCCTCTGACCATCAAATGAAATGTGAATAACACGTCCTCCTCTCTTTGAAAGAAGGGGCGCTTCCAGTTCTGTCGGTGCTTGAAACAATTTCGTCTTCTCCATATTACTATATCTCTAGAGTCAATAATTTTATATGAGGAACTACTGAACTCAATCACTTGCTGCCGTTACTCTTCAGCTTTCTGTTGAGGTCTATCTTGCAGAGTTACTCAAATTGGATCAGTGATCAATTTCTAGGTTTCGTCGTAAACCTAATTGGTTATTTCCAATTACGTAAATTAATAGTTCAAACCGCACTCAAAGGTAGGGAATTTACCATATTTATAGGAACTTATGTACCAGAAACAATGGTATCTCCATTTATAGCCCCTCCGGGATGTAAAATATATCACTTCTCACCATCCCCAAAGTGTATCAGACAAATGTATGCATTTCGATTAGGGTCATATTCTATGGTTACGATTCTACCGTATATGTCTTTTTTATTCCGTCGAAAGTCAATTTTACGGTATAGACATTTATGACCTCCCTCTCTATGCCTTGCGGTAATGATTCCTCTGGCATTACGACCTTTACCACAATGATGTTGTCTATAGATCAAATTATTTCGTGGATTGGATTTCACTTGACTGTCTACGGTTCCATTGCGCGTGCTCGGGGTAGAAGTTTTGTATAAATGTATCGCCATGCTATTAAGTATTTTTATTTAAGTTCTTTTCTTTCTAAGAGGTGGAATAGAATAACCCGGTTGAAGCGTAATGATCATACGTCTGTAATGCATTGTATGTCCCATAATAGGTCCCATTCTTCTACTCTTTCCCGGAAGTCGATGACTATTCATAGCTATTACCTTGACACCAAAGAAGAGTTCGACCCAATGCTTTATTTCTGTCCTAGTTGATCCTGATTCGACATTAGAAGTATATTGATTTTTCCCCAATAACCGAATACTTTTGTCTGTAAATACTGCATATTTGATTCCATCCATAAATCGATTTTCTTCCCTATGAGTTATAGTCTCAATAAGAATGCTAGTTCTTACTGTTCATATATTATGATATGAATATACCACATCAATTCGTTATGTATGGATGATGAGATTCCATTGATACAGAGCCAATTCCAATAGNATATCGCCATGCTATTAATTATTTTTATTTAAGTTCTTTTCTTTCTAAGAGGTGGGATAGAATAACCCGGTTGAAGCGTAATGATCATACGTCTATAATGCATTGTATGTCCCATAATAGNACCATTCTTCTACTCTTTCCCAGAAGTCGATGACTATTCATAGCTATTACCTTGCCACCAAAGAAGAGTTCGACCCAATGCTTTATTTCTGTCCTAGTTGATCCTGATTCGAGATTAGACGTATATTGATTGTTCCCCAATAACCGAATACTTGTTTCTATAAATACTGCATATTGGATTCCATCTATAAATCGATTTTCTTCCCTATGAGTTAAAGTCTCAATAAGAATGCTAGTTCTTTCTGTTCATTATGATATGAATATACAACATCAAATTCGTTATGTATGGATGATGAGATTCCATTGATACAAAGCCAATTCCAATAGACTTATTGGAGGGTCCCATTGGCGTTCATCCAGTAGGAATTGAACATATGAATTCGACAATTATGAGTTGGGTGCTTTAACTATTCAAGCATGGATGCAAAAAGACCAACGAGTGAAATATGTTTTGGTATTCCTTCTTGAGCTTCTATTTCTTCCTTAAAGGAGATTCGAGAAAAGATGGAATAGGAAGATGTGTTTCCTGAATGAACAAGATACGGGTTGAGAAGGGGGAGTTAGCAAAGTTAGACAAGACTGGAATGGACATAGGAACGTGTATTGATGTACCAGATCGGCTAATGCTCCAAGGTTGATGCAATGTATTCCACCAGTTGACTGAAGACTTGATTATTGGCATATCGATCGGTCCATCACAGATTGAAATAGGATCCGGTTCGACAGAAAGCTTTTGAAAACACAGTGCACCCAGGTAAATAAGGAACAAGATGAATACAGAGGTTAAACGAGCATGCCATACCCAAAAGGTTCCCCACATAGGTTTTCCTTGAAACCCCCCAGTAACTAAGGTAAACAACGTAGAAAAGCCACCTATTTCTGTACCAATTCCGAAAGAGCGAAGAAAACAGGGATGTTTTGTTAATAGGAACAAAAACGTGTTTATAGCCGCAATGATATAAACAAGAATACTCATCCGAGCCGTAGGAGCATGTACATACGGAATACGAGAATTTTCACCTTGTTGAAGATCTAGTGGTGCTACCCGAAGACTTAAATGAATAGCTATCGCTGCTAAGAGCAACCGAGATCCAATGAGAATTTGCGCATAGCTTCTAGTTTTTGACATAAAAAAAAAGGTTGTAATAACTAAAGAGAAATGTGAGAATTTGGTCTTAGCTAGTGGAACAAGAAATACATGGATCTATATTCAATACGCAATAAAAGATTTCTCCCCAAAAAAAAGAAGAATTCCTCTTGCTTTCTTTTTGCTCCGCTCGTGCGTCGCACTCCTTGCTCGCGGAGTGGCATACCAAAAAAAAGAAGTTACTACCTTACTTAAGCAATTCTTCTTATTCTTATTCTTTCTTAGTTGTAGTTCCTATATTGGTTTTGTTCTTTCTGGGTTTCTTTGGGACCTCCGTCCTCAGAACGGTCCGCCTGGCCACTATGAATGAATATTACGTCAATAGAGTAAATTGTTCATTAAGTTGTGCCCTTAACACGAAGCTAGGGCAGCGATGCGAAGGCTTGTGAGTGCATGAAGTAAATTAAACAAATACTAGCTGGTCTAAAATTGTGCAGGATCGAGCCCTGGCCTTGGAATCCATCCATTCAAGCCTACCCAATCCCTTTTTATTGTTTCTTGATCGGACTTTCTAAATCCATATGGTATGATATGGCTTTCAATCTTCCTAGCCTAGGTTTGTGTAAAGCATGAGAACATGAGCAAACTTAGTCTTTTGCTACTCGTGTGACCCCGCCTCATGTCTTTCAGAAGGGCCTCAAGTTTATGATGATTCGATTTCCGAAATATATAAATATAAAGAAAAAGGTCTCCTCTTGCTGTTCTCTTTCTTTCTCTCTCTTATTGACTATTGACATAGCAAAGTCCGGTTCTATTGAGCGTGATACCCTCCCTCTACAAAGTGGTTTTTGAAAAGGTCTTTAAACGACACTTCGTCTCCAGTTCCAAAAGGTTTAATGAATGGCTTTTTTCTCTGCCCACCACCCATGAAAAGACAGACTACATAGCGCCTCCTCAGCCCGCCCTAGTTCAAGTACCATTTTATCCTACCTCGCTCACTACCCCTCAAGCTTAAAAGCCTTTTTGTTGTCACCACTTACCTAGATAGATATGGCTAGTTTTCTAGGGAGATTGCTAGGTTGAATTAAGGCTTCGAAGCCCCCCTCAAATCAAGGTAACTAGAGAGGTAGGCAAACCTAGTTTAGAGCCACCTCGATTCGGGATGTCAGAACATCAACCGGATCGGAAACTGAATCCTAAAGCGACTACGGAATAGGTTTGAGAGCTTCGATCGAAAACCTTGCCTATCTAGTGTCAGCTGATCCTTTAGTGTCTGCACCAACTAAATCAGAAGCTTAATTCGAAAGACGAGAGTAGGCTCGAGGAGGATCAAAAGATTGATTCTTGGTCCCCTAAAGTTAGAAAGCTGGTTAGACTGAAATCTATGCCTATGAAAAGAAAAGTCACGCAAAGCGATCCATATGATCATAAAGAAAGGCTTGCCTATACATATTTCTATTGTACGCGTGATTCCTTTCGATTGGATCATGTCATTACCTGGAACAATCAGCCTATTCCAGTTCTCCTTGTGTCATCTAATTTTAGGGAATTCATTGGATCGTGAAGTTTCTTCACACCTAGCCATATCGAGGGAATGAAAATGAACTTGTCCCTAAAAAAAGAGAAAAGAACTAGAATAGGATAAGATGATCATTGAGAGAGATGCCTTAACAGGTTGGTCATCTGTCAGGACGAGAATGTGAGTTCTTCTTATTATCGGTGAGTTGCTGCCCCTCATACTCTTATTTCCATTTTTGGGTTACTATTCTTATCTAATGTACCCCTAATCCTCCTTCATACGAAGTCATAGTAACATATACATCAAATCAAGATCAAATAAAAGATTCTCCATCACTTCTTTAGACTCGTCTATCCCTCGATCAACTAGATGGGCCTAGGATAAGGCATTAAAAACCATCGATATGTGGGGTGATCAAACCGACTAATCTACAACTCATCTTTGAAAATAAGATGCGCTCCTACGTGAGGAGGGGGTAAATAAAAGTAAGAACCATGGGCATGGATGAAAGAGCACGCTTTGAGGGAAGAGGGGAAGAAAAACTATAGAAAGGTTAAGTGAAGTACTTATAGGGACTTCTTTAACGTTCTTCATTCCTCTTCTTGCTTATTACCTTCTTTCACTTTACTCGCATCCTAATATAATAAAGATCAAGACGGGTTGCTCCAGGTCCAGATATCTCCCTTCGAGATTGCCAACATCAGTCTAAGTAGCTTAAGTTTATGAAAAAATATGTAGAGAAGGAAGGGTGGCTGAAGCAGGACCACAAGAAGTACCTTTAGCATTTCAAGTACCCATTTTAGAGCCAGGACATCTTTGACATATCCACCAGCAGCGCCATTGGTATGATAGGCAGGCAGCATATCTTGATCCATAGCAGAGCCACCGAGTGAATGACCTTAATGATCATTTTAGAAGTAGTGCTTTACTAGCATGACGACTCAAAGCAAGGTCGAAATACATCCCTCTTTTAAAACTGATTAATTAACGACCCACCAAGTAAGGGCACGTTGCACGATAGTTGCCAATTCAATGAAGTGAAACTAAGACAGGAAACTTCCTTTTTTTTTTAAACTTTTTAGTAAGTAAGACCCTGTCCTATTCCCTTTCGATATCAAGATAATTGATGAAGGTGGTGCTTTAAACATTTTCCCTGAAGTCTAAAAGATAAACATCTACCAGGTATACCAGCAAGCCTTCTATGCGGATACCCTTTTTTTTTACTCTCAACCATTGTATTGCCGAGAGGAGAAAATGCTCAAGGTTCGATATATTCTTTCTTTATTCAATTCATTACTATCCTTTTTGTTTTCAGTCTCGGGTTTCATTTCCTCTCCAAGCCAATCGATCGCCTTCTTAGTTAACTGCGGAACTTGCCCTTTAGCCATCTATCTTTAGATACAAAGGGCTTATGAGTCATAAAATTTTAAGCCCAAAAAACAAGCTAAGAAAGGTGGGGAACATCAGCCTCACACAAAAAGATTTGTCTAAGAAATCTCAAAGAACTTTTCAATAAGTCAATACCAAGATTTGCTTTGTGTGCCTACTAATGTGATGATAATTCAGAAGATTTTTTGCAAAGAAGAGACTTGTTCCTATGGGTTTGCGTTCTAAGGCTCCAGTAAAAATGTTCTTTTTCAAGAGAGAGGTTTAAGGCGCATTAATCACGCCTTAAAGGAGGGAAGTAGTAGAGTAGGAGAGGTAAAGATGGATGGGAATAGATAAGTAAGAGAGAAGGAGACACCAGCTAGCAAAACAAACGGAATGAGATGAAATCCCCAGGATGGAAAGAAGCTTGAAAGAGAGAACCGGGAATGAAATAGCGAGACCAAATGAGCAAAAGGCCATGAAGGTTAACGATAAGAGCGTAAGACTTTATGCGAGAGGGTGGAGCCCTTGATCCTTTCAAGAATGTAATTATCCTTAATATTCAGGAGCAAATTTAGAACCTTTATAGTGGATTAAAAGAAAGAACAGACTCATATGAAAGTTCCCC
>AWOL01S0018604.1:61387-79400 GCA_000715115.1 Nicotiana otophora
GAAATCCCCAGGATGGAAAGAAGCTTGAAAGAGAGAACCGGGAATGAAATAGCGAGACCAAATGAGCAAAAGGCCATGAAGGTTAACGATAAGAGCGTAAGACTTTATGCGAGAGGGTGGAGCCCTTTATCCTTTCAAGAATGTAATTATCCTTAATATTCAGGAGCAAATTTAGAACCTTTATATTGGATTAAAAGAAAGAATAGACTAATATGAAAGTTCCCAGAAAAAATGGATGTTGTTGAATCAGTTGTGAAATACGCCCTTGCTCACGAGTCTGCTATTCTAGCACAGACCAGGCTATCTCTAAGAAAATAGGGGCCTCGAATGGGAGAAGAATAAGGCAGACTGTCCTTTGACTAGTTTGTAGTATTTTCTGGGTCTATTTATTCTAAATTTCCCTCCTCGCCTAGAATAGAAGGATAATATAAAAGGCAGGCTAAGCCCGTATTAACTCTTTTTAGGTTGATAAGGTGGAATTGAAAACTTTGGAGCACATCCTTACCTACATCGAACTCTATGTGTTAAGCATATAGCTTTTCCTTCTGAGCCAGGATCACACTTCACACTAACCGAATCTCGCATAGAATCCATAAATGAAGAAAGCATCTCAATTGGAGAAAAGTTTGTTTTCCCGGAAATTTGCTTGTCAACGAAATTTCACTCATAAGTAGGTTCACATCGTGGTCTAAGTTCCATTTCCCATCGAGAGGTTATGATACTGGTAAAGAGTCCTATTCTTCTCCTTGAGTTATGAAATAATTCAGTAGCTCTACACTCCCTCACTGCATTCCAAGGCAAGCTCCTACTAGGTCCTACTGGATTTGAGAAACTCGAGTATGAACACTGTATCGCCATGCCCTTTGTTTAACCCCTCTCTTTGGTTTAGGATGGTTCCGTACTAGAAGCAAAAATACCATAAAAATGGCTTCTTTCTTTGTCTCTGCTGGAATCTTTTGTAATAGCTTGATGAGATGAACCAATAATAGATATTACGTTCTACCTTCTGTTTCGAGCCTCGTCGAGAGTGAGCTTCCCGATAGTCTCTTCCTTCCTAGAAATAGAACTCTAACTATCTCGTCCCGTCTCCTTACTCAAGATATCTGAGATAGCTCCGTAAACTAATAACTTATAATAGACGATCCCATTATCCTTATGTTCTAAACTTGCTTCTTGGTATAAGGGGAGGGGCAAAGAATTCTAGTTCTAGTTCTTCTTCTGCCTAATCGTTAGTACAAATTTGAGATTGAATCTTTAGAACCATGTGCCTAAGAGGGTGATGACCTTTATAGCCATAATTCTTCCCTCGGTTCTACCTCCTTCTGCAATAGTGATCTATCCCGTCAATCCCACCAGTGAGTTATCCATTCTAACATGTCTTTGCCTAGCAAGATATGTCTAGTTCTCCCTCCTCTTGCCTATCTCAGTAGGAAATTGGAACAGTCTCCGATTTCAAAGAAAAAGCTGAGGCGAGAGCTATACCTTCTAGAATCAGAGCAATAACTACTATAAAGTAAGGAGATGCGCAGGAACGATCCCTAAAGCAAATACTCGGAATTCACCACGACAAAGTATACCCATTCAGACTCGCTTTTGTTCAATTATAAAAAAAAGCACTTTGATGAAGATTTATAGCATCATTCAAGTAAATATAGATTAAGATCGTAGAAACATGAGCTTGTGATATAGCTACACCTATTTCCAGATCGGTTAATGCAAGAACTATAA
Organism: Nicotiana otophora; assembly: GCA_000715115.1. NCBI lineage: Eukaryota > Viridiplantae > Streptophyta > Magnoliopsida > Solanales > Solanaceae > Nicotiana > Nicotiana otophora. Next base: position 63,116 of record AWOL01S0018604.1, read on the forward strand.
ATAAAGGACCAAGATCCACTATGAAATATAAAAGATCAGTCATACATAGCATAGTCCAAGCGAACCCACTTAAAATCTTTACTGAACTATGACCTTCCATCATATTAGCCATAAACGTATTCCTGAGCTTAATGCTCGAAAACAATAAGGGATTAGCTCAAGGAGTACTAAAAAAGGTGCTAATGGCAGTGGGACTCCTGCAGGTAATAAGAAGCTTAAAAAATGAAGCCCAATATTTTGAAATCCCACTATAGTAATGCCAATAAAAATAGAAAATGAGGGACCCAAAGTCATGAGAAGATGACTTGTAACTGTGAAGATATAAGGTATCATACCCTGGGGATTACAAATAACGAAAAAGTAAAAGTGACCGAGATGCGAGGGGAAAACATTTGTTTAACATTTCCAGAAATACCACCTATTTGTTAGTTTACCGGGTTCAACATGAAATCATAAATAAGCTCTACTAAGGATTGCCAAGCATTTGGTGCTGAGTTTCATCCTCCCTTTTTAGTAACAAAATAAACCAAAAGTAGGACCAAACTAAGAGTTAGTAGCATAAACAAAGATGGATTTGTGAATGAGGAATATATGTTTCCTATTTTCATAAGAATCAATGGGATTATTTTAATTTTTTCAAGTGAGCTGGTGATGATCTGCGCTAGATCCAGTGTGAAATAGGTGAATTTATCCAGTTGAGGCATTCTTGATTGATTGAGACAAAATGATTCCCTCAATACAACATAACTCCGTCAAGCCTGTACAAGTAGTGAAGAAGTATAGAGCACTTTGGTTGGTTGTGACCAAAGGAAAGGATGGGAGAAAGATGCACAAACGAAAAAGGGCTAAAAAAAAGGACGAAGTAATTTCATATATAAAGATATAGGTTTCTGGGTTTAGATGAAATTACATCCCCCAAAACCTATACTTATTCGTGTTTCACTTGTGTGTTTACAACATCCATAACTTCTGACTATGTCGATGAAATGGGACCGCGAAGACAATCCACCACTAAATCTTGCTTTGGTCTCGCTCCGCTCGCTCCCACCTGTCTTCTTCCCACTATAATGAATGATCTTTCACTTCACCATAGCAGGAACCTCGCTAACCTTCTCGACCAGTTAGTCTAACCACAGGAATCCCCTCCTGCTTACCCACCCACCGTAAATGATTAGTAACAGACTTGAATTACGAATGAGATAAAAAAGGCCATCATTAGGGTAAACGATACAATAGCTTCGGTTAGAGTAAAGCCCAAAATGGCATAACCAAATAATTATTTTGCCAATGATGGATTTTGCGCCACCGAATGAATCGAGAATCTAAGGATGTTTCCAATACCGATAGTAGCTCCCGATGAAGTAATTGTAGCAGCTCCTGCACCCATTGATTTTGCACCTTCTAACATCTCGAGTTTAGAATTCTCCTCACGCTTTTTCCATCATGATTTTCTCTTCGAGAACACTCACCACGTCGATTCTTCCCCTCGTTCTTTTTATCTTGGACATTGAGATGTTCATGCAAAGCATAGGCATCACAAGCAGTACACTGAACAACAACCAAATCGTGAGAAAGAAATTCTTGCAACTACGAAAACTATAACAACCTCTTCGTGAACAGACCCTTTGTCAGTTCTTTTTTTATATAACTTCAATTCAATAATTAAGAAAAAGGGTTAAAAAGGCTAAAGAAGCACCATTGATGATTAAATCTAAGTATATGCCTTGGAGGCATTCAATGGAAAAATAATATTCATCCATCAGGGAAAACAAGGACAATGAAATAACTTCGTCCAAAAAATACAAATTCCATCTAAGGAGTAAGTTGCTCCGTTGTAGCCACTTCTATACCTATACTGGCTTGATAAACTAAAATATTTATACTGGGAGATTAGGTATTGTCTGAAACACTCGAAGATGCACATTTGGGGATTCGACGATAAAGATCGGACAACGATCTCACTTTCCACCTCATATTCAATTTGACTTATGTTCATTCGCTGTGCGAGTCGAGCAGTATACCAAAAAAAAGAAACGACTACCTTACTTAAGCAGTTCTTCTTATTCTTATTCTTTCTTAGTTGAAGTTCTCCTTCTATGGATTTACTTGGTGAGCACAACTCTTGCTCGGGTAGGTGGTGCCGATTTCTGGCAACTTGCTAAATTCAGCCATGCAGTGGCCATCGCCTACCCTAATGCTCCTACTCCGGACCTTACTATTGGCTTTGAGCTTTCTTGCTTGCTATGAGCCAGCTTGCGAAATGCTTAACCGAATGCGCCAACCAAGCTCTGGTGTCGGGCCTACATGTGCCAACTCTAACTAGGAAACTACTACCGCTTGGGCCTAAGCTCCTGAACCGACAGGAAGAAGAAGTGCACCTGAACCCCCCTTCTTACTACCCTTTCAAAAGGTGAGGCAAAATGATTGAGAATCTCGTAAGTAATGTTCGAAAGCACTGTTCCTTGATCAAGTAATTAATATATCTTCTTATTAAACCCCTACTCAATATTTTATTTTGCATACAAACCAAAGGTGCGAAGCGAAGCTGCGGTCCAACTGCAGGAAAGACCAATCATAGAGACAAATTCAAAGAGATTCCTACCTCGGGCGGGGGTTCCCCGTGGGGCTATTATACATTTCCCCCCCGGGGTAGCCACAAGCATAAATCGATTTATAAAATTACGTAGAGTGATCACAGAAACTATTCTCAAGCTTGCGCACACGTGGGAAAGTTGAAGATTTTTGAGAATGGAGAACCCCGGATGACCGTGGAGGCTTGAAAACAAGACAGTCTGAAAAACGGGCCCTCTGTCTACACGCTTTCGAGAATAGAATAGACGAGATGACTGTAATTGACAAAGTAGGGGGAGGTGAGTCTTGTCTCCTTTCACTTTGTCGTACTCGGAGGAGCGGTGACTAGAGAGTACATGCTAGACGAAATGATGGTGGCTCCATACGGTGGATTGCCGGGTTCTTATGGGTGCATTAACTAGAAACTAATTGGAATTGGAAGTAACTGGAGGAAGCAAAATATTTTATGCATTCCTGCTCCACATCCGTGAAGCACTTCACTCGCTCAAGAAGACACATAACATTACTATCTTTTCGGTGTTGAAGGAAAGAGGCTTTAAACCTTCATCGACGCCAATGCACTGGCAGGGAGAGAAACATGGAAAGCGAGGCTCTACACCCTTCTCCATGGGCTTTAGGAATTGAAACCGGGCCAAGCTCACACACAAGCCTACTACCAAGCAGAAGCAAAAACATGATTTGAATTGGGACAGGAAACCATCATAAGCCAGCCAACAAGTAAAACGAGTTCTCATTCACGGATAACTAAGCTTTGACAAGGGAGAGGGGGGACCTTCTCATACCCTCCCTTACAGGAGACTAACGGAGAAAAGTCTATGTCTAATAGGGAAAGACTGCGGTAAAAGGATGTCCGTCTGTTGATGGCTAGCTCGTACACATAAATATTGGACCTAGATTTGTTGATGGATCTGGTCTTGTCGAACAGGTTTGGATTCGAGGTTTGAACATAAAAGCCCACTAGACGAGATGAACTGGTTAGTGATGGAAGCGATTCCCATGAACTGAGAACAAAAGGATGTACTTGTCCCCTTCCCCAACCATTACCGCTCATCCACCGCTTTTTATATTGAAATCATGTGTTTGTCTTTCCAGGATGTATTTTGCGTGCTATTCCTTACGCCCTGAGAAAGAACCTCCACTTGGATTGTCTCGATTTCTTATTTAGAATTCTCGTATATGAAGTTTGAAGGAGATCTTTGATGCAATTCAAATTGACAAGTAGTGACAACATAATAAATGTCTGGAGGATAGAATAATATCTTTAATTTCCGGGTTTCCTTTGCCAATACACCAATCAATGGTGCTCTATCAGAAACAAGATTCAGTCGCTACAAGCCAAGCCCATGGCGGAGCACTCCTAAGGCTTGGTGAGCTAGGTTTAGTGACTGGGGCGGACTTCTATTCTATACCTGTCTCCTTCTGTTACTATTATATAACCTCCTCGAAGCAAGGAAGGGAAGGAGGAGGAGAAGCACAGATAATTAGGGAAGTGGAGTAATTGTGAAGACTAGCGTAGAAGTTACTAACTTTTTTTTATGGAAGCCGAGACCCCTCCGTGACGTGGTCTTAGACTGGTTAATCGCGATGGACCAGTATTTCGAACTAAAAGAGATTTCGGACCCGGAGCGGGTACGTTTCATTACCACGAAGTTGAAGAAAACAAAAAGGCAGGTTTATGGTGAGCACATGTACGACAGAAGAGGGAGCTGGAGGAGAAGCGCTACGAAGAACAAGAAGTTCTGAAGTTTAAGGATTAATTTCTACCAGGTGATGTCGAAGCGGAATTCATAAATAAGTTTAAGAATCTGAAACAAGGTTTTTAAAAAATTTCTATGAGAAAGTACATGAAGGAGTTTAACCTATTGTCTCTACGATGTAGAGTGAAGGAGGAAGACAAAAGGCAATATTCGAGCTGACTTTTTGAATTGCATTTGTCTTTTCTGGACAGCATAGAAGGAGCATACCGTATTGCTTTGAGGGTCGAAGGACCTACTGCTTGAGCCAAAAACAAGAAAGCGAATGAAAGAAGCGAAGGTAAGAGTCAAAATACGCCGTGGAGAAGAGCTTACTTATGAGCAAAAGGGGAGGACGAAGTCGCAGGAGATTCGGTAGAGGAGATAGAGCTGGTAAAGATGACCAGCAGAAGCCTCAACAGAGGAAGAATTCCGCACGAGATAACAAGGGACGTTAAGGAGGACGTGGTAGAGGTGATAACCGTCACGTGTGCCAAGGAGATGGCGATTGACATTGAATTCCCTCTTCTGGTTTTAATATGAATTGACTCCGCTTTGGTCACTAGCTCCGTAGGTCCCTAAGCAACTTCTCTCGTCACTAGTCACTATGGCCGAAGGTTAGCAAGCCTGCTCCCAGGTCAGCAGCGAGGTCAGCTCCATCTCCTCTTTCCTTTGTCTTTGTCTACTGTTCATCCTTGACCTTCTTTCCGAACTCGTTAACACCGGAACACCCGCCATTCAGGTCACTCAAAGTAACCTACTCGAGCTTCGCCCTTTGTATTGTACCGCCTGGAAAGAGGTTCGCTAGCCTTTTTCTTTCCCTGCACCTAAAAGTTGCCTTAGTTCCCTTTTTAAAAAAAAAAAGACCTAAGCTTGAAGTCAAGGCTTCTATGCTGCTCGATCTTTCTTGACGAAGAGAATGGCATACTTAGGTCTCAGGATGAGATTCTGAAAGAGTAACCGCAATATCAGAAGAAATTCTTCCTTGATTCCTTTGACCTGAGACTGCTACTTGTATTTCCTTTACTACTCTTTCTCTCTCCTCAGTTGCTTCTTGAGCCAACAAAGTTTTTGCTTGTCTTTCCTTGCTACTTTCAATCAATCAGAAAAGGAGGATTGAGCAGTGGCTTGGGAAATAAGACAACACTTGATGGGAATTGAGGAGTAGTAAGGAATGATAAAGAGTGAAATTCANTTCGAAGCAAGGAAGGAAAGGAGGATGAGAAGCACAGATAATTAGGGAAGTGGATTAATTGTGAAGACTAGAGTAGAACGTCACTGGTTAATTGTGATGGACCAGTATTTCGAACTAAAAGAAATTTTGGAGTCGGAGCGGGTATGTTTCCTTACCACGAAGGTGAAGAAAACAAAAATACAGGTGTATGGCGAGCACATATACGATAGAAGAGGGAGCTGGAGGAGAAGCACTACGAAGAACAAGAACTTCTGAAGTTTAAGGATTAATTTCTACCAGGTGATGTCGAAGCAGAATTCATAAATAAGTTTAAGAATCTGAAACAATTTGTTTTTAAAAGTTTCTATGAGAAAGTAAATGAAAAAGTTTAACCTATTGTCTCTACGATGTATAGTGAAGGAGGAAGACAAAAGGCAATATTCGAGCTAACGTTTTGAATTGAATTTGTCTTTTCTGGACAACATAGAAGGAGTGTACCGTATTGCTTTGAGCCAAAAACAAGAAAGCGAATGAAAGAAGCGAAGGTAAGAGTAAAAATACGCCGTGAAGAAGAGCTTACTTATGAGAAAAAGGGGAGGACGAAGTCGCAGGATATTCGGTAGAGGAGAAAGAGCTGGTAAATATGACCAGCAGAAGCCTCAATAGAGTCAGAATTTTGCACGAGATAACAAGGGACGTTAAGGAGGACGTGGTAGAGGTGATAACCGTCATGTGGGCCAAGGAGATGGCGATTTTCATTGAATTCCCTCTTCTGTTTTTAATATGAATTGACTCCTCTATGGTCACTAGCTCCGTAGGTCCCTAAGCAACTTCTCTCGTCACTAGTCACTATGGCCGAAGGTTAGCAAGCCTGCTCCCAGGTCAGCAATGAGGTCAGCTCCATCTCCTCTTTCCTTTGTCTTTGTCTACTGTTCATACTTGACCTTCTTTCCGAACTCGTTAACACCGGAACACCCACAATGAAGGTCACTCAAAGTAACCTACTTGAGCTTCGCCCTTTGTATTGTACCACCTAGAAAGAAGTTCGCTAGCCTTTTTCTTTCCATGCACCTAAAAGTTACCTTAATTCCTTTTTAAAAAAAAAGACCTAATCTTGAAGTCAAGGCTTCTATGTTTCTCGATCTTTCTTGAAGAAGAGAATGGCATACTTAGGTATCGGGATGCGATTCTGAAAGAGTAACCGCAATATCAGAAGAAATTCTTCCTTGATTCCTTTGACCTGAGACTGCTACTTGTATTTCCTTTGTTACTCTCTCTCTCTCTCTCTCCTTAGTTGCTTCTTAAGCCAACAAAGTTTTTACTTGTCTTTCCTTGCTACTTTCAATCAATCAGAAAAGGAGTATTGAGCAGTAGCTTGGGAAATAAGACAATACTTGATGGGAATTGAGGAGTAGTAAGGAATGATAAAGAGCAAAATACAGTCACACTCTCCGCTTTCTTTTTGTGAGAAGAATGCTTTGGTCTGGCATAAATGCCAATAGGTCATCTATGATTTGCATCTGCAAGAATGAAGGACAGAAGATTGGAAAACTAAAAAGAAAGCCAGGGCGTCCGGTGGATGAAGTCTACCTTTGTAATGTCAGGCTGAAAAAGGGGGGATAGCACTAGAGAGTCGGGAACTTTCACTGCAACTGAAGAGGCTCACACCTTACATCAAACTAACCTATCAACAGAAAGAACCGAGGTTGATTTCTTTGCAATAGGGAATGCAGTTGAAATAGAGATTCGCTTGAANTGGTGGATGAAGTCTACCTTTGTAATGTCAGACTGAATAAAGGGGGATAGCACTAGAGAGTCGAGAACTTTCACTGCAACTGAAGAGGCTCACACCTTACATCAAACTAACCTATCAAAAAAAGAACCTTTTACTATAGGGAAAGCTGGCAAAAAGCATAGAGCGTGCGTGCTATGCTCTCGCCCTCCTTCCATACGCAAAGCTGAGGCGGGAGAAAAAGTGTAATTCCCCGGTGTCATAGGTTACCTTTCTACCTTCCTCCACCATGACGTTCCGAAAGCGATCACCATCATTTGCTTGCTTTCTTCTTGTCTTAAAATTTTATAGAACGACTTTATATCAGGTATAGTTAATTAGGATGAAGCATTAGTAGATACAACAAGTGTGCCGGGGATGCGGCTCGGATATAGTATGTCTGGTAGCAGCACTATACCTTAGTATCTCTCTAGCTTCCAATCTATATAAAACGTAGTTAGCAGAGGTCAGTCTGTCTAGCATTTCCTCATGTAAAGGAGTACTTTTGCGTCGGCTCTCTCTCGTTAGGTAATTCCCAAGGCAAAATCAGCTCTCTCGAAAGTCAGTTTCCTCACCATCTTAGTGGGACTAGTCTAAAATACTTTCACTTACTCGGTTTTTTTGCGGTAAATCCCTTCTAGAATTACGTTTAATGTCCCTTTATAACTTTCCTTATCAGTGCCTCAGGTTGGTAGTTGGGCTCCGGGGCATTACTACCACGGCTACTATCGACCGAGCCCAAAGAAGGAAAATAATGCACTAAAGCGAGGAGTTCATTAGCCATACATAGTTAGGAAGGATGGAGGTCAATCTCTTGCATGACCCATGGCCCCAGTGTGTCACTTGGTTAGCATTTGTAGAACAAAATAAATAGGGCTGGTTTTTCGATAGGGAAAGAGACAGGGGAGGGAGAGTTGGATGTAATTAAGACACGTTTTTCGGATGGATGATATGGAGTTTTTTGAGATAGTTAACCACTTTATTAACCGTGAAAGGGTGGATAAAATTCAACTTGAACAAAGTGAGAAGGAGGTCATTCAGAACCTGCTGGCTCCAGAGGCGCTGCCGCAGGTGCCAACATCGACATAAATTTTCTGCCTCGCTCCCGATCAAAAAGAGCATGCGAGATTTCGAAGGGACATTCACACTTTGATTCATGAGTAACTTCACGAGAACATTGGGAAAGGGGAAAAAGCGGTTGTCCGTGCACTTTTTGGAAATGATAGAAATATAGTCCAGTGCCGCGAAGGCGATAATGTCTTACAATTTTACGATCTCCGCGGAGAAGGATACGGAAACCCTCCGCAGATGGGTGGAGAATATAAGGGGGACCTTTATCTCCTAAATCTACTCATTAGGGAATACCGGCCAAATTAGTCTGTCTGCCTCTTTCTTTCATAATAGAGTTGTTATTCCCGGCTGGCATAGAAGTCTCTCGCGCGGGCAAATGAGATGCATTTCTGGTACTAGTGGTATTGGACAAGCTCTAAGGAAATAATCTCTTTCTTATTTCTGTATTTCTTTCCCATGATGACTAAGAACAGGTAAATCAAACATTTCACTTCAAATTTCAGACCTCAAGATCCTGCTGCTCATGGTGTTTCACGATCAGTATTGGAAATTAACGGAGAAACCACATATTGGATTACTCCAGTGCGGCCTGAAGCCACTGATGGCGAGTCGGCTCCTATGCTGCTAGATATGCCCTGCTTGGTCCCCCTCCCCTGGCACGGTGGAGGTTCCATAGCACGTCATGAGCATTGGGCTAAGGGGCAGTTGAAAAACTCAAGTGAACCGCCTTACCTTATTCTAACATAGGGACAGAGAGGAGAAGGTTGTGAAGGTGGCCTCGTTATCCATACCTCCGATCGGAGAGGAAGGCGCCAGTTGACTCCCCATAGGCAGAAGATTCCTATCCAGTTGGGGTCCCTTAGAGCGAGTTCCATTCTTTCAACCATAAATGACTTTCCTTCTGCCTCTCTAGTTCAACAATAGGATTTTATGTTCTGGTTAAGCAAGATCTTAGTCATTTTGCCTTTGTGTGATAACTCTATCTTGCTGGAAGCTAACTCCCCTCTCTCTTTATGCACTTTCCTAGACGGCTTAGTTGTCTGTGAGTAAGCAACCGCTGCTTATCGATTAATAGGGCCAGCTCTACGTCTGAGCCTTATAATAGAACAAGACATTTGAATTCCAGTGCACTAGCCTTAGCTAGGCTCCTGCTTCAAGTGCTGATTTGAATTTCTTAGTTGAAGGAGTGAGAATAGGCCTAAGGGAATAATCAATCCTGGGGTTCCTTTTGTCTCACCATTGGCTTCATTGGGATCATTTTCTAAGTATAGGAAGTAGAGAGGTTGCTAGTAGGTTGTTCTAAGTCCCTCCGTAGTCCAGTCCTTAAGTTCTTTCTTTGGAAGTAGTGAATGTGGTAAGAGGTGTATAACTATTACGCTTTCCTTTAGTCATGAAAGGGCTATTTCCCCTTCCTTTCTTTCTAGGAACATGATTTCATTTCCCTAGTGCTTTATGTCCTTTTAAGGGGTGAAAGCGAGATTAAATGCTCTAAGCTGAGTGTAAGGGTAAGGTCAAGATAGTCTTGGCAAGGGTAAGGTCGAGATAGTCTTGGCAATTCATCTACTTTGTTTGTGAGGTATTATTATTCTAATTCAAATTGTTATATTAGGTAATAATCTCCTTATTTCTGTCTTGTAGTACTGTCGGTCTAAGGAGAGGAATGGAAGTACTCGTCTTGCTTCTTTTCTTTGGATCTTCTTATGTCTCTACTTCGCTTGATTCTCATGCTAGTTAACTTCATGCTCTATTTTTGGCCTTATTCGCTTGATTTCATAAGTGAGCATGAAGTTGGAATTGAATAGATAGTGAGAAAAAGAGCCTTTTGTGATTCAAGTAGTATGCTCGGATTCATGATTGAGAAAGAAATCTTCCAAGCGCAGCATTAACTGAATCTATTATAGGGTAGGCTCTTTGGATAGATAGACTTAAGGCGATGAAGGCCCACATATTTCAAATCTCGGCTCCCCTCAAGGAAAAATCGGGATACTTAGCTGAAAGGGTGAACAAGGATGAGTGCTTTCAAAGGTTGCTCCAGTCGACTGAAGCCTTATGGATTGATTGTGGGGATTTAGGCATGTCACACCAACCATCTTCCAGTTCCTGGATAATCATTGCCGGATAATGCTTGCTGCAGGGGCTAACCCTTTCTTCGCGCATACTTCCTTGATTGTCTGGGAGTTGAATCAGAAGCATCGAATGAAATGTTCTTTCCAAGGCCATCTGCAATTGAATCAGCTGTTGTTGCCGGGCGAGATTCTATCTTTTCCTTGTAGTCCATAGGATTTGACTCTGGGGAAGCTCATTCCTTGGATGGATCATAACTTATACAAAGGATAGTCTCTATAAGAAGGACCAAATCGCACTCAAAGAACCTACCGATTCTTGCCAGTCATAACAACCAGAACATGTTAGCCTTCGTTTTGCCCCATTGGTGAAGTCATAAGTTGTGATGAATCCGTGTCGCTATTATAAAGTGCTTTCCATAGTTAAATAGAGAAAAGAGAGAAGAGCAGGCGGATTTTCTTTACTTTATTATTAAACTTAAACAAAGAATCGTTTGACTTATAATGCCGAAACCTTGAAAGTAAGGAAGGGCCTCTTTCCATCCATAGAATCTCTTCCTTATGCTAGCACTTTCAGCTATCTTTCTTAACCTGCTTCTATCAAAGAATCTTGTAAACTTCGACCATCGTCTCAGTGAAGTAGCCCATGGGTATGGGATACGAACAATTAAGAGTTCTTGCTTAAAAATAAAGGTACGTACTAACTGAGAGTGGAATCTATCCTGACTTTCAAGTAGCGCTTGATTGAGGGGTTAACCCCGAATCTGTACTTTCCGGTACTATGCCTACTCCCCTTTCCTGTTTCAAGTGGGTTGAACTCTTTCTAAGGCAAAAGGGCAAGTGTGTTCCACGAGTGCTCTGTCTTCAAAAAGGCAAAATGCTGTTATAGAATTTGCTATTTTAGGAGTAGAATAAGCTTTGTGTCCTAACCAGATATTGTGGGGCGAAAAGGGGTGCTTTATCTAAAGTAGGCAGGAGAACTTGGCTAACTTTCCTACTATAATAGCATCTCTGAACTGCAGGTTCCCACAACCGCTGTAACGAAGGAATGAATCTATTAAGTGGAAAAGAGCCCTCGTAAGGCCTCTCTCATCCCTTGCTTATGCTGAATCAAGATTTTATTGGTCTTCTTTGTCCCGCGGGTGCAGAACGATAGCTGTGAAACTAGCTCTGGCTTGATGACTGCTTTACTTTTAGCTTTTTCTTAGGGCATAGAAGGAGTTGATCCTGGTTGAGGTAAATGGATTTTAGAATTCATACCCGGTTCAAGGGAAAAGGCAAGGAACTTTCAACATGCATGGTACGAGAGGAAAGAGACCAGCCTTAGGCCTCTTCAGCTAATAGATGCGTCAAAGACCGTTGCCAGCTACTGCTAGTCGCAAATAAGCCCTTACTTTTTGGGCTAGGAGTGAAATGCCCTCGATCGACTTGGGGATAAAAGCTCTAATGAAGAAAAAGCATTATCCTAAGATTTCCTACTTAATCCGGTACTTTCTTCTTCCCCAAATACAGGAAGGTTTTGTCTGGATTTTTTACTATCTTTGGTACTGCTTTTATTTTGAGAAAAATGAATCTTAAGTTTCATTCTCAGGTTCGGTAGGGGGCGTAAGAACAGATATCGCTATTAGTTAGCTTATGAGAGGAGGTTCGAGACAAAAAGGGGAGTTTCCCTCGACTAAGCAGTTTCCACTAGACCTTTGGCTAATAGTTTAGTTGTTCCCAGAGGAATTCAATCTGGGCAGCATGAAAAGGAGAGGGGCGGTGTGTACAAGGCCCTGGAAGGAATTCACTGCCCTATGGATAACCGGCAATTACTAGCGATTCAAGCTTCATGCAGGCGAGTTGCAGCCTGAAATCCAAACTGTGGACGGGTTTTTTGGAGTTAGCTAACCCTAGCAGCAGAATTGAATCAGAAAGCAAGACAGAATAGGCTCTTACTGCTCTAGAATGAACTTCCCTTGAATCTACTGCTATTGATATTAGCTCGGGGACTTTGGTGCCTTAAGCGGAAGAGGGGATTTCTTTCTCTTTCTGCCTGCTACTCTCCTTTCCTATTATTTGTTTCTCTCTCTAAAGTGAGTGAAGTCAAGCTAGCCTCAGCAAATCGGACATAAGCAATAGACCTAAATCCCCGTCCTTTTGGAACGAGGATAGCAATTCTCTTCCAGTGCTTTAATGTTGAGTTCAAAGAGTAACCTATAAGAAAAAAAGGTAGGAATACCTGGAACCTAGGTCTATCAGAACTTACCTCAGTGACTTTCACTTCCTATAGGCTTCGGACTGAAAGAGAATGAGATGGAATCCAGAAGACATAAGGTATTAGGCAATCTTTCTAAGAAATTCCAGTCATCGATTGACTCATATTCCCACTTCTTAGGAGTGAAAGGCCTGTATTGACGAGCCTAGGTTCACTTATGACTAAGTGTGCAAGACCGACTCTCCTCTTTCAACAATGTTCTAAGAGTGGGATTTTCACTTTTCTGGATTTCATACCAATTCCTTAAATCCCTAGTCTTAGAGCTAAAGGAAGTCCTCTAACTAATCTAATCCACCGAAGGAGAAGGCGGAGTTCTCTTTCCTCTGCTATCAATAATAAGGAATACCAGGCTGCCATTAAGGTAGCTCACCCAGCTCAACAATAGAAATCCCTACAGTTCAGTCATCCGCGGCTAATTCAATTCACTCTTCTTGAAGATCTTGTGAAATGGTATTTGTCCTTCACTTTCCCTTCTATTCTTATGGTAACTAGGCCTGATAGCATCTTTGCTAGTCTGGTCGGACTAGGAGCTATACTAGGCTTGACCATGGGAAATTGCTTGATTTATGAAAGAAAGAATGACGTAGGTAGATAGAAGTAGTAGGAGTTCCTGTCGAAGGGCAAATGATTCATTTAGAAAAGATCTGATACAAAGTAAGAGCGTACTAGCTGGTCGGTGTGAATGATAAAGTCTTAAGTCAGTCTTTTTGGAACGCCACATCCTAGAATAGCAACATCCTTCTTATTACAGCACAAACCACAAACAAAGGAATTGCCTATAGAGAGGAAGTAGGCTTTAGACAAAAAGTGCCTCTTGTGCCCCTAGTAGGGAAAGAAGTAGAGATAGAGAGAGCAGCTCTCCCTTAAAGTCCTTTATAGATTTCTAGTCGGGAATAGAGTTATGGCTTAGATCCCCTAATCGAGTAATGGGCTTTGTTTTTCTCTTGTTCACGTTGATAGCCATGATTCAGTTCAAGCTGCTGCGAAAGAATTTGTCGAAGTGGGAACGAGCTTTCCTATTAAAAGCTGCTAGGTGAATCGCTAAAGTAGATTAGTTTGATCAGCAAGACCTGTCTCCGCAACATTGGAATTAATATTTTGCTTGGCCCAGTTACAGTACGACTTTCCTGGTCTATTTAATTAACTGAAGCTAGCCGATATCGAGAGCTTTATTATCATGCAGCTCCTGCATTGAAAAGAAGCTGGTGGGCCAAGGCTTAAACTGCCTTGGCTATAGGTGGGGGACACTGCAGACTGTAAGAAGTTGGGCCCACTAGCTTCTTTTCTTATCATTCCTAGACTAAGTCTTTCGGCCATCTGCCCTAACTAAAATGGAGATGAAGACTCGTGGAGAAGTTCAACTTTGATTTGACCCCAAGAGTTTGAATACTTCTGTCCAGAATCTTCCTGTGAACCTGAAACATTAAGTCGTTCAGTCGTGTTGCGTCAAGGGTCTACAAGCCTCATATTGAGGAAGAAAGATGAGTTTGAATTTGGCATAGAAGCGAAGGAAGCATTTCATGAAATCAAGGACGAGGCCTATTTTCCTTTCGCCCAAAGATAGTTTACTATTCAACTTCATCAAACAAACTGAAGTTAGGCCAACTTTCTTTTCTGGGTATGGCCACATTAATTGGTGCCATATCTTTCCTTACGCTGGGTGGGTTCGATAAGTGTTGCTTGGATTCGGACTGATTGTCATGTCCTTTCCTTGCGTTGATGAAGAGTTTGACCTTGTTGGCCCAAAATGGTAGCATGGTCTTCTATTTATCTAGTAATTCTCCACCCGCGGTCATCAGCTCCGAGAGACTTCTATATTGTTTTGCTCCCGTCAGTGTGTCTAGAGTGCCAAAAGAAATAGATTTAGTTCAAAAGAAGGTGGTGAGACTTGTTAAGTCATCAAATGAACTTCTTAAAAATGAATCTTTTCTCATTAGGAGCTGGCTGTAATAGGACAACGAGCATTTTGACCCCCAACGAGAAAGGAATGGGCATTTTCAGGCGGAGGCCGATTTGGTTTCAAAGCCCTCACAGCAGGAAGAGGCAGTTGTCATTTGAAAGGAAATGCCCTTTGTATAGAGTTCGAACCCGCGACTTCTGGCGTGACAGACCAACACTCTAACCGACTGAGCTATTTTCCCCTTTCGTCGCTACTTTGATTCAAAAGTAACCTACCGGCCTATTAGTTTACAAATTCAACATCGGAGAGTATTCTTAACAGCTGTACTAATGTCGTTTGCCTTTGGTACTTCAGTTGGGCTTGCATACAAAGGGCTTGCGGGGTGAACGGCATTTTGTTGTACTACTAACACAATCTGTACTAGAGTAGTTTAGTAGCACCTTTTGAATCAAATAGGCCCACCCTTTCTGAAAGGCAAACAGCCTTCTTTGCAAGCAAATATATAGCCCCCGCCCCTTTGAGTCATTGCGAGCCGAAAAGCGTACCGAATTTTTGAGTCACGAAAGGAACAAGCAAAGGATTGATTAAGCGCTAACGCGCTCAAGACTATAGTGTTAGCCTCGCGCATCCATTTTCTTGCTTGCTTAATCTTAATATTATTATAATAATATATATATAAATAATATATATAAAAAAAGAAGAAAATCCTTTTTTTATCCAATTGTTCATTCTTGGAAACAGAAAGAAGCAGACAGAGGAAGGGCCGCTACAATTTCTTTAGCACTAGGTCTCTCAAGCCTTGCCTTTTTCCATGTCTCCCGAAGAAGAATAAGAGCTGAAAGCGAATTCCCAATTATCTGACACTGGATCAGTAGAAAAACCTTTGTCATTACAATAGGAAATAGATGCGTAGCTATTCATTTATCCAGTTGAGACTTCAACAATTCCTTTTACGGGAACCGAAACAAGAGCTTGAACAGGAGTTGTTGTCGATATTAGCAATGTTTTTAGGGACCTCTTTGGAAGAGAAATGACTGATGCGCTAGGAGTGGTCTTTAAGAGCATGCTTTTGAGTCACCCGATGAATTTACCAACCCTGTTCGACTTCATCACTTCTCCACTTACCTCTTCATTGGGAGCAGGTTGACTACAGATGGTTCCACCCAATTGAACTCAAGCTTTCTTTTAGTCTCTTTGGAGCAAATTTCACTAGAACCAGAAGGAGTGGATAGCTACAATTGCTTTATTGAATCTTAGGCCCCTAACCGTAAATACGATATTTGCACTACAATGACCTTTGCACCAACTCTTCTGGAAGCAGGGGCCGGAATAATGCTTTAGCGGTAGGAGCGGAATCCCCTTTTGGTTTGGAAGGTTGACATAGCAGAAATTCAAGTTTTAGACCCTTCCCTATCAGTCCGAGAAACAGGCATTCAAACACATTTTTATGGCCAATGCTGAGAATTTTTAGTTCGATGACCCAGGCTTTATCTCGGAATGATAAGATTGAGAACACTCCTAGCCCCACACCTCTTTGACCTTCCCTCTGTTAAACAACTCAGTGACTTGGGAAAGAGCTTGCCCACTACACACTGATTGATCTGATAAAGCAAAGCAACCTGGCCCACAAATCTTTGTGCCGGAGCATGATTCCTAGCCGAGATAACCATTTCATACCTCCTCTGATCCGTGAAATTTCCAGTTGCCAAGGTTTGCTTGCTTGC
>AWOL01S0018604.1:80087-94078 GCA_000715115.1 Nicotiana otophora
TATATATATATATATATATATATATATATATCAACAAAGAAGAAAATCCTTTTTTATCCAATTGTTCATTCCTGGGAAGGGAAAGAAGCAGATAGAGCAAGGGCCGCTACAATTGCTTTAGTGCTAGGTCTCTCTAGCCTTTCCTTTTCCATGTCTCCCGAAGAAGATTAAGAGCTGAAAGTGAATACCCAATTATCTGAAACTGGAACAGTAGAAAAACCTTTGTCATTACAATAGGAAATAGATGCGAAGCTGTTCATTTATCCAGTTGAGACTGCAATAATTTCTTTTGCGGGAACCGAAATAAGATCTTGAACAGGAGCTGATGTCGATATTGGCAACGTTTTTAGGGAGCTCTTTGGGAGCGAAATGACTGACGCGCTAGGAGTGGTCTTTAAGAGCCTGTTTTTGAGTCACCCGGTGAATTTACCAACCATGTTCGACTTCATTGCTATGCCCCTTACCTCTTCATTGGGAGTAGGTTGACTACAGAGGGTTCCCCTCTAATTGAACTCAAGCTTTATTTTATTCTATTTGGACCGAAATTCACTAGAACTAGAAAGAGTGAATAGCTATAACTGCTTTAGTGAGTCTTAGGCCCCTAACCGAAAATACGCTATTTGGACTACAATGACTTTTGCACCAACTCTTATGGAAGTAGGGGCCGAAACAATGCTTTAGCAGTAGGAGCGGAATCCACTTTTGGTTTGGAAAGTTGATATAGCAGCAATTCATGTTTTAGACCCCTCCCTATCAGTCCCATAAACAAGCTTTCAAATGCGTTTTTATGGCTAATGCTGAGATTCTTTAGTTCGACGACCTAGGCTTTCTCTCAGAATTCTAAGATTGAGAACACTCCTAGCCCCACAACTCTTTGACCTTCCCTCTGTTAAACAGCTCAGCGACTTGGGAAAGAGCTTGCCCACTGCACACTGATTGATCCGATAAAGCAAAGCAACCTGGCCCACAACTCTTTGTGTTGGGGATTGATTCCCAGCCAAGATAACCATTTCATACCTCCCCTAATCCTTGAAATTGCCAGTTGCCAATGTTTGCTTGCTTTCCTTCTACAGCTTAATCCGCAGGCGAATGAGCAGCAGAAAGAGCTTTTGCGGCAGCAGGTCTCAAGGGAGACTAACTCTACAGAGCCTTACTGCTTGGGATATTGTGCCATAAATGGGAACAGGTCCATACGATCGAATAAGGTCTCTACCAACCAGTGAGGAGGGCTTTACACATGTGCTTGAAGGTTTTCAGTGCCAGTAAGAAAAATGACCTTCACGTTTGCGTCGCCCTTTAGAGAAATAATTACCTTTAGGTTAGCTTCCTTTCTCGGCTCTCATTGCCCCTCTTCTTATTTGTAAAGTTCTATTCTTTCCTCAGCGCAGTCTGAGCCTTTCTGAGTTAGGGAAGTTTCTTTCTCTCTCTTCGAAAAGTGCTTCTCTGCATTGTATCTCTCCTTATTCCTTTGTAGCAGTAGGGAATATATAACAGTTGATGCTATGCTCGGGATAGGTTCCTCTTTGCTTAGCTTGGTTTATTCTGGCTAAGCATTCACGGTGCCATCCTCGTCTCTAGTTCCAACTGCATTGTGTGACTAGGTTGCTTCGGGAGATAGTGAGGTTGTTCTACTTAGGGAGTAGCCCGTCAAAGAGTGTTTCTATATACTAAAGCATATAAAGGAAAAATTTAAGATTGAGGCGAGCTTATAGGTGTATTCGGAAGACTTAGCTTAGGGCTAAACAGTAAGGAGACTCCAACATTCATTTCCATTTTCTTTTTGTTTTTAAGCCTATTGGCAGACATTGGCATTAATACTTAATGAATTTATTCACATATACCTACTTTCTTTATTCATTCACTAATACCTACGGTTGAAACAGAACCGGACTTTGTTGGTTCTGTGCCGATAGTGTTCTCTCGTCTTTCAAATGGTGAATCACCGAAGCCAAATCCATCTTGCGCAGACGGGAGACGATGATCGAAGTCAGACTTGAGTATGGGACGAGAACTCGCTCATTTTGATCCCCTTGTTGACCAAGCAAGGTCGCACTGAGACTGAGAACACCAACGGAACACTCTCTTACCCCCACTGACCAGCTAGTGTGCAATGACGACCGGCCCGCAAGCTACTCGATTTTTTTTCTTAGCTGCTCTGGATTCTATTCTAGATGCTACTTACTTACATATTATGTTTTATTTCACAGGGTAGCCCATCTATATAGCATAGCTGAAAGCGGACAAAAAAGGCTGTTCCCATAGCGNAGCCAAATCCATCTTGCACAGACGTGAGACAATGATCGAAGTCATACTTGAGTATGGGATGAGAAATCGCTCATTTTGATCCTCTTGTTGACCAAGAAAGGTCGCTCTGAGACTGAGAACACGAACGGAACACTCTCTTACCCCCACTGACCAGCTAGTGTGTAATGACGACCGGCCCGCAAGCTACTCAATTTTATTTCTTAGTTGCTCTAGATTCTATTCTAGATGCCACTTACATATTATGTTTTATTCCACAGGGTAGACCATCTATATATCATAGCTGAAAGCAGACAAAAAAGGTTGTTCCCATAGTGTTACGTAGGCTTAGACCCTCTCTCTAACTAAGGATTCAAAAAAGTTTGGGACTGGATTGAATCTTCCACTTTTTTATATCAGAGAGCTAGACCCCTAAAATGCTCGGTACTTTAAGGTGGGGAAACCAATCCTCCTTGCTCATTCCTAGGTCTTTTTTTTATCGCCTTATTTCATTCATATAGCTCTTTAATTCATTTATCTTTTATGAATTGTTGGTTATGTTGGATGATTGATGGGTAGTTTGAAGGATGAATGTTGGATCGTCCATTTTCCTTAGTATGTCGAGGGTGGATTAATGAATGACTTCTTTAGCTCTATCGACAGAGGCCCCCGCCTAAAGTTCTGACCCTTACTTCAAGCTCTGCTCTAGGAGAATAGCCCACCCAATGTGATCGACGTCGTATCTCGACATGTTCGTGTTGTGGAGTGAACACCTAATTTGAGGAGAAAGAAATCCTTTCCTAAAGTGAATGTGAATTCAAGACGGTACATCATAAATAAAAAGAGAGGCTTCAGTTTCTTGCTAATCTATGGAATATCGCATTGTTACTGGTCTTTCAAAGAAATAATTTTATTGTTAGGAAATAAGGGAGACTATGACTCTCCCCCTTTATGTGTTCTATATCAAAGTCAAAGAGGGTCTTGCCATCTAGTGAAAATATGTTTTGCAGCGAGGGACATCTTTCTTAAGGGTTTCTTTCAACACCTTACAATTTGTTCTCATCAGGAACCTCTGGTGTTGGATGTAGATTTTGAACTTTAGGATGGACTTCACCGGTTTTGTTTTAAATGGAAAGAGGAAGCCCCGGACGTCAACTTATTTGATGACGACCAAGAGGAGGAAGATATTTCCCAATAGCGGTCCTCCTTTTGTCAAAATTATAGACCAGGTATTTATTCCTCTCCTTCAGGTTCTACTGCACCCTTCGGTCAAGTAAACCAAGTTCACAGAAAAAAGGAAATCATTTACACCGATGTATCGTACTCTCTCGACCAGGTCATCACAAGAAAATACTGAAAAATCTTTCCAAAGTGAGAAAAGGAGGGAATACGTGCTACAACTAACATAACAGCCAACTAAAAACTGTTAGCTAGATAAGCTAGCGCGCAATGGATTTCTCTGATAGAGGCTTGCTTCTTTAAGCTCCGCCCAACCTATACAAGGTTCTGCTCGCTTTCTTTCAGCCACTAGTGGCTTACGTAGTGGTCAGCATTCTGACGTGCTCCTCCTTGCCCCCTACTTAAGAATCCAAAGGTCACCTTTGGATGTTGTCGTGACACTTTGTTTACGAAGTTTATTGCGGTCAAAGTTTATGGATGGAGTTCAGTCAGCTAAAATCCATCAAATTCCTCAATCAATATCAACAAGATGTCGTGAACGCTTAGGCTTGGTTTATTTTGTCATAAAAGAAAGTTGGTTTCATGGGTTCATTGATTAATACACCTCCGATGCTATTCTTTTCTATTGAAAATGAGTCATCTGTCTATGCGAGTCACCTTATTCTAGGCTCCACTGGACGACACGGCATTTTCGTTCAAATATATATAGGTCGGCCGTACTTGTGATGGTTCCCAAGGATCAAATATGACCACTTAGGTCTACGTTGTCACGATATTGTTCTGTGGAAGCGGGTGATTTAGAAGTTCAGCCCGATTTGTTTGGTGTCGTAGGGAGGGATTGACCTTTCTAACACATATTCAGTCGTACCGACATGGACCCTACTGATTTATTTTCGATCAGAGCATAAAGCCGCGCAACCCGATTCTGCTTGACTAAGCCCGTGCTCCTCCAAGGAGATAGTTTTCTTTACCCAACTCCCTTTCTGATAACAAGTTATAAATCCCCGACCTGACACTTGTTAGTTTCGAATGAAGAATGAAAAGTGCCCTGCCCTAGCAAGCATCTACTCCTATCAAAAAGCGAGACTTTACTAAACAAGCAAGAAAGTCTCTTTCTATCTTATTAGTTAAGCGCTAACGAGCAAGAAAACGGATGCGCTAAGAAGAAAATTCGTGCAGCTGATGTGCCCTTGCTTCTTGCCTTGTCTTACTTAGTAAAGAAACCTTTAGTGCTAGGTGCTCAACTCTTTTGGCTTCCCTAAAATAGAATATTTGGAAGTTGGTAAAGACCTACCCTTTTTTCAGTCAGAATGAGTCCCCGAGACCCCGGGACATTGGCTTCCGCCAACAGTGAACTATTAAGGATCGCATCCCGCACATATTTTACATTATAGCCTGCAACTGATTCAGCTTCCGTTTCTGGGAGATCAAACGGAGCTCAATTAGTTTCTTCTAGACGAGATATAAAGAACATAACCAATACAAGGAACAAGGGAATCCCGGACCATATCTGCTTTTGCGCCATGATAATTTCACTCGAATTATGGGAACCTACACATATTAGTATAGTATACCGGGATCCCCGACCAGAACCACATGTGCAAGTTTCCCTACATGTTGCTCGTTCATGCTTTCCGAGGTGCTTCCTGTGACTCAGCATGGGAGAAGGGGACGGAACTGCACACTTTCGTGTTCAGAGCATTGTTTTGAGGGAGAGAAAGTGTGGTTGACAAACCAATCATCGGAGGCGACTGGAGTGCTTTCATCAAATTATTCATGTGGGCTGATCCATTCCCATCCTAATTGGTGCCCCGATTTAGCCTGGCCGTCCAGGAAGAGATTCACATAAAGACTAATGCTATCAAGGAATCTCTTTCTATGTTAGCTAGCGGGGATGGGCTTTCCTATGGTAGTCTCGAAGCGGCCTCTGAACGGCCGTCCCATCTCATTTTGATTTGGCTATGCTTGTATGTATCCAGCCATGTTAGCTCCATATGACAACCTTTTAAATAAAGGCTAAAAAGGCACTCATCAGTCAGCTCGGCCCCTTTCCTATTTTGCTTTGTCGCCTATTAAGAGAATAGGTCCCGAAAAAACGGCCCGCCTTTCATCATCTATACCAGCTATCACGCAAGAAGCAATAGAAAGGATTTTAATGCCCCACTCATCATAAGAAGCAGAACGCGCCATCACCTATAGCCCGTTCCTCTGCCGGGGACTTCCACGAAATAAAAACGGGTGGCATCATCATAAGCTCCACTTTTGTTGCCCTTGTTTATATCCCGGAGTACTCCTAGGGCCGATCTGTCACCCAACCTACTTCAAAAACCTAAAGGCTTGGGTTAGGTCTCTAAAATCATGGTTCTAGCCTCCCTCCCTCCTTTAAGCTCGTCCATTCATTGGGTGATCCCTTGCTCTCATGTTCGAGTGTTTGCTCGTCGTTTATGCTCGTGCGTTAGATTTCTGCTCATTGCAGTCACCTCTATGGTTCTTCACACCTAGATAGTACCAGGACCCTTGTGCCCCGACCCTTGATCAGATAATGTTGCCCGCCTTATGACCCACAACTCAAAATGAGCCTTGCGACCAGACGTAAACATTCACCATGATGCGGTTCCCTCCGGTTCATTCCTCGGTTGGGTTAAGGGAACATCCGAGCAATTGCCTTCGCAGATACAAACGCGCTCACAAGGCGCACAATAAGAATAAGACCAATAGAGACTTCATAAGGGGCCATATGAGCTGCAGATCGTAATTCTCCTAGAGAGGTATATTTCGAATATAGAGAAGTGAAATTTCCCAACAAATAAGTACTTTTTCATATCCTTCTATGAACTATACGAGCACGTCCTCTGTCACCCCCCACCGCGCTTACGGCTCTATACCCCAACCCAACTTGCTCTGGCCCCGAGTCCTTCCTTTCTATTCCTTGGTAAGTGGACTGTGGGAGCATGGGGGCGATATCTGTTCTTGACTGATAGAAATCATCTCTCTTTTGTCCCTCTTGCCCGAACTCGCCAAAAACATCACAAAAGAAAAAGTTGTTCTTGCCGGGAGAGTAGCGTCGGAGACATCTTTATCTAAAGAGGAGGCTTCGTCATCCGGCTCCTCATAAATGATGTTAGGATCGGCCGGCTCATCCTCGGAATCCGAAAAAAAAACAGAGACAGAACATAATCACTTTATTTCAGTGACATATCTAATCAGATTGAATAGGATTTGAAGAGTTGTCACGATCATTCACAAATATTTCAATGAACTATTGAAGCTATGAGTGTGATTGATTAGACAAGTACCAAGGGCTTTCGGTAGACTTCTTTCATTTCCGAATTAACTTGCGAAAAGTCCTAGCATTAGTATGAGTTCGTTGACCGCGTAAGGGTGATCCATCTTGATGACGAATTCCACGATAAGAAGAAATCAAAATTAATCGTTTGATGTCTGCTCGTTCTCCCCTTTTCAATTCTCAATGAACAATATGATCTTGACCGATCATTTGTTCAATTTTGTCAATTTGATACTTAGTTACTTCTTTTATCTTTATGTTTCCACTGATACCTAATCGATAACGAACTTGAATGGCTTTTTTAGGTCTAATCCCATAAATGTTTGTTAAGGCAATTCTTACTTGTTCATCGCCACCTAATCTTGCTCCTCAAAATATATAACATTCTTGATTGATTGAAACAAAATGATTCCCTCAATACAGCTTAACTCTGTCAAGCTTGTACGAGTAGTGAAGAAGTATAGAGCACTTTGGTTGGTTGTTGACCAACAAACATCATAGGAGAAAAAAAGGGAGAACTCTTTCTTTTTTATTATGATTGGGCCCTGCGGTGGTAGAACCTCGTGAACCGGGCGTACTACTGAACTTGCTTTTCTTTTCTTATGATATTTCGAGTGCTGCTTTTATTTCAGATACATTCAAATCCATTATTCATTGTAGCCTGAAGGAGAAATATAGATTTTTAGTAGAGGAAGGACGTAGCTGGCATAATGAGGGAAATGAAGGCACTAGCAGATGCAGTTTTTGGAATAGATCTCTTAGCTCTACTTCTCAGTCAATCCCCTTTGTTCATGGCTTTGAATTTATTGTAATACTGTTATTTTATTTAAATATCTCGACGACCGCTTAATTCATCTTTCCTTTCCCGCTCCTGAATAAGAAGTGGTTTTTTTGATTCCTGCAGTCTTGGCCTGAGAAAAGTGATCTCTAAAACTAAAATTCGACTGAAAAGTTACTAATAGAATAGGCTTTAGAGTAGCTCTTTCCAAATAGGTTGAGTATCCATTTATAGAAATTGAATTAATTAAAAGGAGAAAATTGTTGGGATTCACACGCACAACCTTATCTTATGAGTCTGCCTATGCTACGCGCCTGCCTTGGAGAGCCTTTCCGCTGGTCCCCTTCGTCGGCGTCATTGAACCTCGTTAGCATTTCAAAACGAATTGGAGGCTTAAAATGAATGGTCAAAGGAATTGATGATTCGTGTTTAATTTCCGATCTTCGCCTAGTCTTAGACCTACACTGTAGAAAGGGGAACATGCACCACTTTCTACCGCTCTCCTCCCAGATGTAGGTATCCCTGGAAGTGAGAACACTACTGCTCAACTTATAACCTGGTCACTCCCCATCTTCATCCTAGACGCTACTGGTACTATTCATCTATACTATAAATGGATGACTCCTGCTTTCTCCCCAATGGAATGAAATGGACTCTTGCGAAAGGACCTCAAAATCCGATGACCTTGACTGAAAATCTCCCAGTTAGGTCAGTAGCTGGCCGATTCGCTGATAGACCAAATAAGCACAGTAGTTGTTTAGAGCCGAAGGATCTCTATTTGGGATTCTATAGCCTACGCACTTGCCTTTAGGGGATTGAAGTTGGATGAATTTTTAGTGGTTCCTTCAATCGGCATCATCGAACCACGTTAGCAATCCAAAATAATTGGAAGCTCAAAACGAGCAGTCAAAGGAATTGATCCGTTTAGTTCTGTTATTCTTGTAGTTTCATAGCACACCCATATTGAGGGATCTTTCTGACGCTAAGCGCGCTGCATCTCCTGTCCAACCAAGTGAAGAATATCTTGTCCAAGCTTGCATCCTTCTTCTGCCATTGGGAATGAAACATCTCTCCACTTATAAGTGGTAGAAATTAAGGACTCTATTGTAGGTTTTGGTTGATAAAAGAATCCTCTCAGAAGCCCATGTTTATTGTCAAAAACGAGACCTTTACGTGTCTGATTCTGATGGCTTGGCTCCGTGTACTGTCGTTCCCTCCAAATGGGTTATATTGTGCTTTTCACCAGATTTGTCAACAAAGGGTCTTGGCGCCTTAGCTACTGCTTAAACAGGACATCCTCTCAGAAGCCCGTATATATTAGTCAAAGATGTGACTTTCACAGGTCCGCTTGCTCTTTGCCGTCAAATGGAAAGTTAGCTCATAGGGCTTTTCTGGTACTCTGCGGAAGATGCATGAATTGGTCTGCTTTTTCCCTTTCATCAATATGCGCGAGTTGCAGGCCTTCAAGCTGCTTTGACATATCGGGTGCAGGATGTGCTTTTATCCCCTTACCGAATTCTCTGTCATTTTCTATAATATTTAGTGTTGTAAGATGTTGTAATAAATGTTATAGTTGAAATAAATTCCACTTCCTCTCTTTCTCATCCCTTAGCTTTTTGATGAGCTCTTCGAGAGTAATGAAATAGGCGTAGGCTCAATGACTCTTGAAAGTGAATATCGCTCGTAATGACCACCCTGATAGTTGAACCCTTCAACGGAAAATTTGTATGCTAGTTCCAATGAGTAGTAGAGGAAAGCTTGGCCTCACTGCGTCCTACTTGTGTCGTGTTTTAAGCCTGCTATGCATCCTTGCTCCATCTACCATTCCTTACAATCCATTTCTGGTATGCCCTCTACTTCGTCTAAAATTACTGACAATCCATCCTATCTTTATTGGGATCATACCCCCTTGGACTTTATTTAAATCTTTTTTTTTCTGTTTTAGGAATTATTCCCTGGGCTTTCAATGGGACCATGCCTTAGATTTCAATCCGAGATCATCCCTTGGGGTTATTTCATTCTCTTGGTTAGTTGATCTCTTTCTTAGTTTATTCCATTTACTGCCCCTCTTTTGCTTGATGAAAGACATCCCGACAAAGGACTTGTATATTAGTCAAGTAGGGATAATCTCGGCAGTACAGGCAGTTATGATCCAACATTGTTGCTCGGTAGTGACCTAAGGTTCAATGATTTATCTTTTGCGCTAAGGTTAGCATCTCATAAAAAACATATTTGCTCCTTGATTTCACATAAAAAACGGAGTGCCTTCTGCTCCTTTTGCTCTTCTCTTTCTGTGTCTATTGATTTCCCTCCCACTCACATTTTCTTTATCGAATCTTTCTAGGCAGATAGGACAACTCCTGCTTGCTCTTGGCCTTGGCTGCTTAGAGACATTCCTTTAGTTCGTCTTAGAGAGTGGAATATCTAATTCCGTTTTAGTCTTTCTTATTGCAGGTTGGTCATCTGTTTCATTTTGAATTCCATCTCTTGCTTGGTTTTTGGTATCGGTTTCAGTTCCTTTTTCAAATCAATATCTACTATGTCAGGCTTCCCTTCCCGGATGTCCTGTTCAATCCGTTGTTCTTCTGTCTGAGGCAAATGCGAATCCTTTTTACTGTATACGGTCGAGCTGGCTTGGATGGTACATCAAGCATATAGGCATATTGCTTGTTCGGTGTGGTACACATATCTTTCAATGTAAATCAAGTAAGAGAATTCATTCCCACTGTTTGAGGAAAACGTGAATAATTGCCATTTTATGAGCTTGTAAGGCCCATTGCATTGAAGTCCCCGAATACAGAGACTAGCTAAGTCGGTGGGGAATTGGGCAGCCCCTATTGCCCAAGGGCAAGGCCACACTTGGCCATTCTAGAACCTTCTGTAGAATGCTAGCTTCTTGTAGCTTGTATGGTAGCTCCTTTGGCCGAACTAGGCAGCTTCCTAGGACTCTCGTCAGTCCTCTAAGATGCCACCACTCCTTTGTGCTTCCATGGCCTCTAGTGTTCTTGGCATTGTCTTGGACACTCTTCCACATGCACCCTCGTGCTCCCATGATACTACTAGACCTTCCATCATGCCAAGATCCTTGTGAACATGTTCCATTCCACCCCGTGCTTACCTCGGCATGGTCGGGCATAGGGTGTCATGGACATAGGTCGCACTCCCGTCGGCTATCTTCGATTATCTTGGTCATAAAATGGGGGTCTTTTTAGCGGGTTGTGACACTCGCCCCCACATATTGTTGAGACGTCCTCGGTGCAAGTACACCCCAGGCATGCTTGGACTTGGTCTCGGAATTGCCACAACAAGTCTCTTTCTTTCTCCCAAGTAGCTTCTCTCGTTGGCAACCCCTTCCATACGACCAAGTACTCCGTGCTTGGCTTCTTGCCACTTGGACAGACGACCCTCTTGTCAATGATGGCTTCAATGTCCTTGTCATATGATGCGGTTAGGAACATATGTGCACGCGATTATAACCTTAGGCTTGGATCCTCCTTGTCTTCATGATAAGGTTTGAGAAGACTTGCATGGAAGAACTTGGCATTCACCAATCTATCAAACAAGTCGGCGATCAAGGGAATAGAATATTTGTTCTTCACATTTATCTTGTTTAGTTCACGATAGTCGATGCACAGTCGCAATGATCCATCATGCTTATTTTGGAAGCCAAAAGGTGCTTTGGATGGTCGAATCTGCCCGGACTCAAGTAACTCTTTGAGTTGCTTCCTTAACTCTTCTAATTCTGGGGGTGCCATCCTATATGGTACAAAGGCGGGTGGTTTCGTACTAGGTTCCAACTCAATTTGATGGTCTATATCACGCCTCGGTGGTAGACGGATGGGCAACTTGTCCGGCATGATGCCTTTGTTCTCCTCCAAGAGTTGTTTGATGCACTCGGGCATATCTTCCATGCCCTTATCTTCGGAAGCATCTTCAATGCCATGCATGGCAGCCATCTATGTTGGCTCACCCTTCTTTCGTCCTTTGACAAGTTGCATCGCGGACAATTGTGGGTGTGGCGAGGTAGCGGGCATGGTTGTAGTGGATACACTACATGATGTTCCTTCTCCCAAGAAGCATATGGCTTTGAAGCGGGGAGAGATAATGGCATTGGATTGAGCTATAAAAGCTATTTGACCTACATAAACACTTCAGCTAGAAAGACAGTATTGACAATTCAATACATTCTATTGACAAAGACAGGAAGCACATGTTGTCATTTAGTAAGACAAAGCCTTGAACCGAGTAACCCGTCATGGTAAAGCACCTTGGTATCTTTTCCCTCTCACAGAGCCATTGGTATCCCTGATAGAAAGAATCAAACGCCGAATGGTCCGAATGAATGCTTCATCAGGAGCCGAGTTTACTTTACTCCCGGTGTCCTGCCGTCGTAACAGCACTGTGGGCAGAAGTGACTATGTAATCACGGCTTCCGACACAGCATTCATCCAGACAAGCCCATTGGCTTTTCAAGTAGAGAAAGGTGGAAAAGAAATTCTAGGAGGGTAATAATTGAATGAAAAAACATATACGTGTATATAATATGTAAATGTAAATACCTGGTTGATACCATGTCTCAATCTAGGAAGCAAAGAAGAGTCCCGTTCAACCTCCTTTCAATATTTGATGATTCTATACCAGCTTACCAAACTAACAATTTATCATTCTATTAGATCGTTGTGAGTCCTGTTAACTGAGATTGGTTCACTCCATCCTGCCTTGACTACTTATTCTAACTTCAACACTGACTCCTATTCATATAAGATATTCTATCTTAACTAGTTCGTGAGCAACGACGATCAAAGAAGATAAGAAAATACCCGACTGAAGTCAAAGACAGATAAGGTGATAAGAAGACGAGTCTTTCTCCTCTGTAAAGCTATCGAAGAAGAGGAATAGAAAGGTTCATAATAAGCTAATAAGCTTTCACCCGGAAACAACATTATTTGCTCTATCTGCTTCGTCGAAGTCGGAAGGAGATCCTTTTTTATTGGTATGCCATTACTGCTTGAATGAATACCTTCACTTAGGTTATCTTTGCTTGACTAATCGATGGAAAACCTATTTTTCTACTCATTCTTTCTCGTCTGAAGAATAGGCAGGCCTATGATCGATCTATGTGAACTACTCGATACTTGACGGAATCACTACTAAGACAAATTCTATAGGAGATCGGTAATTGTTTCCTTTACTTCTTCTGCCAACTCCTATCTTCAAAGTCCTATCTGACCTTGAAACCTAGCGCACAACGTTGAGTTCTATTTGAATGTCATTAAAGCGCTAACTATTAAATAAATAATTACGACTTTAGAGCACAAATCAAACACATGATAGGCGAGAAATCACGCGCACATGGTTTAGCGGTTTGCTGTGCTCTGTGATCTTATTCTTCTCCAAGACCCGATGCTTCATCTGCTTCATTAGTTTAGTAGGACTTCTTTCACGCTATTGCGTGAAACATTCATTTGGTCTCCCACTGTTATCTATGCTAGCTTGAAAGGTACGGCTACTCTCTTGTTTCCTGCTGAACTTCCTTCCCAATACAGGCTTCGTAGCCATCCCTGCTTGCATATTTGAAAAACATTTGGTAGGGGCTGCTAAGCTTGACTAATAGAATAGGGGTCCCCGTATAAGGAGAATACCTGCCCTGTGCCACCTTGGTAGCACAAACAAGGGTCCTGTGTAACAGCGATGTACGAATCATAGTAAAAACCTTTACTAACTTTATTAGTTGCAAGGCGACTTTGCTGTAAAGTTTATTATACTAAAAAAGTATATTATAAAGGAAACTTCTTCTTAGTATTACTATATTTTAATATACATATTCCTACCCTTGCAGTGCTAATATATTCATTAGTTTGAGTCTTAGTCTACTAAAAGCATAGGAAAGGAAGAGTCAACTTTTATATTGCAAGGTTCCACCCCAACCAAGTAATAAGCACTAAATTGAACTCTATAAGGATAGACGGGATGATTTCTCACTACAAAGAAAAAGGCTGAGGATTTGAAATAGATAGAAAGGAGTCCAATCTAAGCAAGCATAGTGCAGGAAAAAAAATCCTAAAAGTAAGAAAGTAGTTGAATTAGTCCTTGCTAGTATTGGTTGGTGTAACTTTATCATACAAAGGATTGTGGCAAGCAATAGAAAGTGAAGTTAGTGTTATGGTGCAGCGGAAGGCCCTCTCGAATCTTCCTTGAGTTGACGTCACTGGGACATCTACCGCTTGAATCCTTCCTTGTTAGTCATCCGTAGAGCTAAAGTAAATTTTTTAAGCCATTCCCATTCCTACACACCAATACCAACTAGGGTGGCTATTCAGTAAGTCCTACCCCTAATAGAAAGGATAAATTTCTTGCGCTCTTCGGCAAGTAAGAGAGAGGATCTTAGGCCGAACAGATCACCGGCTCTGAAGTACTGAAATTGTGACTTTAGTTCCGGTGCTTCACTTTGCTGCCGAGGTGCAACAGCCTTTTGTGACACTTCAAATGGAGTGGTCCGTACGCCCC
>AWOL01S0018604.1:110225-136130 GCA_000715115.1 Nicotiana otophora
CCTTTTGACTTTTGGTGTATAGGGCTTTTCTTTTTGTTCCCCTTTGTCAAGCAATCGAAAAGAGACCGGAACCACATGAAAAAAGGTTTCATAAGCAAACATTATTGTGGAAATCAAGGGAGAGTGTCGTTTTAGAAAAGATACAATAGCTTTTTATTCCCCCGAGCTTAAGGGTCAATTACGAGGGCTAACCTACCGATCAACTCATTTCGGGGTTAACCTGTCGATCAACTCTAGGATGAGCTTCTAGTGCAAAACTAAAGCCCTACCTTACAGAATTTAATTATATTGTTTTGCAATAACTTGTCTTTTTTCTTCACTTCAACTTTGAGATGATTTTAGCCACCGGGGACCGGCTCAATGAGCACCTTTGGGCGGTGCTTTTTTGATCAACTATCTGACTTATTCAGAACGACGGTGAACCAAGACATGAAGAAGTGCAATGCAAAAGAATGCCTTCTTTCTGGAGGACTCGGGCAGTGGAAGGTGAACAATTGCTAAGGAATAGCTTGAACTTAGAGGAAGTGAAGTAATACTTGGCCAATTCCCCAGTATTCATTGAAGACTTTGCACATACCCCTGCTAATTCTTTTCTAATACTAAGGCCACATATCTGTACTCATTAGTAGGAAAAAGCCCTTCACTTCAAAACAATCAATCAGGACTGGTGCCATCCGCTCTTCTTATGACTATTGAAAGTGGAAGTTCAAGATTTGGAGCTCATTTTCCGGTATTCCTTTCAATTCTTTCAAACGATTTGGCAACTTTCAGCTATACAAAGTTAGGTGATTTACCTCGTCGACATTCATCTTAATTTCGGCCTTTATTGTTTTCCTTTACAACGATTGACCTGACCGGCTTGAAACATGATTTTATTATCTAAGGAAGCCGATTTAATTGAAAACTATATTGTTTCAATCGGAGACTCTTCTTTTTAGGAAGACGATTCCCGGCCATTCTACAAAGTTAATTTGAAAATAAAACATTCGTTCCATGACGTGAGGCACCAACTTAAAACTTTAAAATTATACCAAATCATACTCAGCAACTGTAGCATGGAGGAGAAGAGCTGGAAAGGGCGAAACCTCTCTTTTCAAAAGAAAGCGACCGGCCAAAAAACATTGCAAAAAAGAACTCTTTAGCGGAAATGGTTTCCTGGCCTATTGAAACTCTTTCAACCGATTCGCGGCAACACATTACTTCAGATCCGATTTGTGCCAATTCCTCCATTCACAGAATGCCCTTATCAATCAAACTTTCCCTCTCTAACCAGAACTACCCTCTGCAGCTTCCTCTGCAGAGGGTAAGTCTTAGCTACTTGTTCGGGTGAAGACTGGTGCCTAAGAATTCCCTCTTAGGGTTGGTTAAGGGGGAACTTCTGCCAATTCTATGATTTGACTGACTTTAGACTGGAATGAACCATCCAATAAATCATTCGCCCTAAGTAAGGTCTAATTTGTTTTCTCCTGGGATTCTCTTATATAACCAACCAAGCCAAGGGAAGGGGTAGCCCAGCTATTTGATTCGAGCTATAGAGAAAGACCCAATTAGATGAAGGATCAGATAGGCAACTAAGTTTCAGTTTAAAAAAGGGAAAAAAACTTACTAGAACGAGGTTCGGTTGAAATCGGGTGGAAGAGAGCGGTTTAGTAGCTTTGGAGAGTCCATTGCATCAAGAGTATAGAGATTGATTGGGCTCAAGGACCCTTTTGGCAAAGCAGGAATATAGTTAACAAAGAGGTATCTAAGTTGCTCCTTTCTTCAGGCTTGGCGAGGGAGAGGGGCGTACGGACCACTCCATTCGAAGTGTCACAAAAGGTTGTTGCACCCCGGCAGCAAAGAAAACCATCGGAACTAAAGTCATAATTGCAGACCTTCGGAGCTGGTGATTTGTTCGGCCTAAGATCCTCTCTCTTACTTGATGAAGCACGCAAGATGTTTATCCTTTCTATTAGGGGTAGGAGTTACTGAACAACCACCCTGGTTGGTATTGGTGTGTGGGAATCGGAATGGCTTCAAAAAATTCCCTTTAGCTCTACGGATGACTAACAAGGCAGGATCCAAGCGGTAGATGTCCCAGTGACGTCAACTCAAGGAAGATTCGAGGGGGCCTTCCGCTGCACCATAACACTAACTTGACTTTCTGTTGCTTGCCTTAATCCTTTGTATGATAAAGTAACACCAACAAATACTAGCAGGGACTAATTCAACTACTTGCTTACTTTTAAGATTTTTGTTTTCCTCCACTATGCTTGGTTAGATTGGACTTTCTCCTCTGCTTCTGCCTAGATTGGCTCTAAGGGCTCAGAGACTTGTTCAGGGGATGAAGACTCCTGGCGCACCAGCTTCTTTTCAATCATTGTATACTCCCGCGGGTCGGAATCATTGTATACTTCTGCGGGTCGGAAGGCGGCGGGGGAAGGAAGGGGACACTGGGCGAGATCTATCAGCAGCGAATTCCCCATACAAATAGAGTCACCTATCAAAACGATACTTCGAAGGCTTTGGGATCGAGGTCTCATTAGCCGAAGAAGTCTCTGGTCAATCCACATGTCCTGCTTGACGAACGTCAGCGACGGAGACATCGTCAATTGGTCTGCGGGCATCGTGATAAGTCCTCTATCCTACTACAGGTGATGCGACAACCTTTACCAAGTCCGAACGATTGTCGACCACCAGATACACTGGTTTGCTATTCATCCCGATACACAAGCACAAATCCTCAGCGCGGAATATAATCCTAAAGTACTACAAAGACTCAAATATAGTCAATCAAAGAAGATGGTAAGACCCTTGCAGAGTTCCCCAATAGCATAGAGCTTGGGAACCTCAGATCCGGTCAAGATCTGAACAACAATGAGCACTCAACTACTAGTAAAAAGGGAGAACGTTGACTTAAAGAAATAAGGTGCTTCTTGAGGCTTTATTAGTAAGTAAGCTTGTTTTATATCTCCTCAATAAAGGCAAAAGATCACTCCTAAAAGCAAGATTTCTCTTATATACAATACCATACCACATAATTTCATTTGCGTTCATGATTAAGGTACTAGTTCAGATGGAAACCCTGATCAGGCAGGTAGCCTAGCTAACATAGCTATCCGTCAGAAATAGCTGCATTCCATTGCAGGCTACTATAGAGGCATATAATTTTCCAGGTGTTAAGAAAGATATTGAATCAAAAGAGGACATGCTTGCTCACTTGCTAGATCAGGCTGTGTGTACCTTTGCTAACTCTTCTGCCCGTAAGGAAGCTTAAAAGAGGGAATTCTCTGATCTATGACCCCGAAAGAAAGATAGTCTTTGTTTCGATTCCGCGCATTGGAACTGAAAAGGGCTATGCAAAAATAGTCTACCTTGCCTCTTACCTCTTATCTTATTGTAGGAGATAATCGAAGAGAGAAAACTCTTCCTATCAATTCCTTTTGAATAAGGTTACGCTCCTTCAAGCCTTTGAAACTATTGAAAATAGAATCTTTATTTTCAGGCGGATTTTCTTCAACACCAACAACCAAGACGCATGAAAGCGGTTTCCAGCGTTGCTGGGCAGAAAGACATGATGGAATGAAAATCGATCACGTACACTGATTGTTCGTCCACTTCAAACGCTCAAAACAGACAATTTCAGTGTGAAATGATAGGGATTGGACCTCTCACTCAATTCCGGGTTCAGTAGTACGAAAGAAATGGACCTCTCACTCAATTCAGTAAGATGTTCTAGGGCATATTATTATAATAATAATGTTTGCATTTGACCAGGCCTTTTGGACGTCCTATGATTAAACTGACTAGCGACACTTTCGAGATGCCACCTTGTTTATAAATATAAAAAAATTCTTTTCAATTCCATTTGACTTGGGGCGTCAGGGACCCTCCAACAGAAACCTCATCTTTTTTGTCGTTGATAAGTTCTCCTTTAGTGCCCTACTATTCATAAGAAATACTGATTGTTGAGAGACTGATTTATGAAAGCCCGGTGAGGCCTCAACCGATACAGTTGCATCGTTCTGCGGCGGTTTTCAAGCTAGAACCCATTTCAGCA
This sequence comes from Nicotiana otophora, assembly GCA_000715115.1. Taxonomy (NCBI): domain Eukaryota; kingdom Viridiplantae; phylum Streptophyta; class Magnoliopsida; order Solanales; family Solanaceae; genus Nicotiana; species Nicotiana otophora. The sequence goes on from AWOL01S0018604.1 coordinate 114,265, forward strand.
TATCATCTCGCTCGATTCCAAACAAGCAGACGTTGTTTTTGATTATCTAGTTCTATATCGAAAACGAGTAGTTGATCCCACGAAAGCAACGCTGGCTTTATTGCGGGTTCAACTAGAATTGTCAGAAGTGAGGTAAATTGCCTTTCTCCCCACCGCATATGCCTCCTCTACTTATGCCACTGGTGATGAACTCACTATGGCTATTCAACGTCAAACTCAGAGTTTTTCTTACTACATAGGCGGCTAAACGAAGCCCAAATCTTGATTTGTTAAACCCCAACCCCATTATTAGTAGCTGAAGTAAAGGCCAGCATGAGATCAAAGTCACTTGCCGTCCGTTCTCTATCTGTTCAACAAAGGCCATCGATATTCCCTTACTTCTCAAGTTTTTAATTTTATAAGCCCTTCGATTGTATCCCATAATAAAATGTCTCTGATAAACATCTTGTCGATGATTCCATTTTAACATATTATTTATAATCTTCGTGTGCGCTTTTCGCCTGGCTTTTTTGCGTGAAGAACCTAACTCATCTGAAGTTAAGAAAAATAAACTATTTAATCTTTTAACCAGTGTATGCTAAGTAGTGGCAATAATAATCTGAACTTTTTGAAATTGGAACCAGAACTTGAATAGGAAAACAAATGGACACACCCGTAAGGAAACCTGTCTCGAAACCAACGAGTTGCCTAAAACCTCCCTTGTTGTCTTGCTTGCTTTCGGATAAGAAAGACTAGTCACTTTAACCTACCTTCCTAGATTTAGTTGCCTTAAGGCTTGTCTTTCTTTCAGAACCTTGTTACTTTTAAGCTGTCTTTTCACATGAGGCTTTCGGACAAGACTACTTACTCCAGTAGGTTAGTAAGCTTCCTCTTCCGCTTTCAGGCAAGAGTAGCGCTGAAGGGAGAGTTGAGCGGAACCAGGCATAAGGAGCAACAATCGCTATTTATAGTTCCCCCGCTAGGGGAACGTCAGGAGGGGACATACTCTATGTCCACTGATTCTATTTAGTACAGATAGGAAGACTTGTTTGAGTGAGAGCTTCTAGAATGCCATTCATTTCGCAATAAGAAAATTTTCCACATAGAGGTTTCAACTACTTAAAGCGAGAGTGCATCCAAAAATTCGAGAAGAGTTCTTGGCCTTGGTTGAAACAATAATAGGTGTCAATGGACCGATTTCACTAGCAGAGCACTTTATCTAATGTGCGCAAACAGAGATGCCCCTTTCAATGATGGACACCGGCCCTTGTGTTAAAGTAGCATCGAGTTTCGCTTGGAAACCGACAAGTTTCTAGTTTCCAAATAATTGTTACCCTTTCTTTAGAGTCCAGTAGGTCAATTAAGTTGCCTAAATCTCTTCCTTATCTGCTGCTTTGTATCTTCCTTCCTCGCTTCGTCTTAGGCTTTCAGAGTTGTGAACTAACCTCTTCCTTTTATAGCCAGACAACTGGCAGATAAGCTGGGCATCTAAAGAACATAAGATTCGAGCTGCCGCCAGGCATAAAAGTCATATTGTCAACTGGGGAAATTGGCACAACCAGGCATCTCAAACATTGATAAGGAAAGAATTAGGCTTTCATTAGGATGATATTCCTTTCATCCGAATGTAAAGGCTTACACGTTTCCAAAAGTACACTCGCATATGTCTATCTATGTCATAGTTGCTTGGAAGGAAGGTCTCAGATGTACCTTTGGCATGTAAGAGATTTTCTTTCCTCTATCTATGTCATACTTGGGATTCACTGATAGCCAATTCCAAGTAGATCCTCCCTCCCCCTCGCTCCACTTCGTTTCGCTCGTTTTCTCTTTCCTTCTGCCTGCAAAAAANTCCTTTCATCCGAATGGCAAGGCTTGCTAGTTTCCTGAAGTACACTCGCATCTGTCTATCTATGTCATAGTTGCTTGGAAGGAAGGTCTCAGATGTACCTTCGGCATGTAAGAGATTTTCTTTCCTCTATCTATGTCATACTTGGGATTCACTGATAGCCAATTCCAAGTAGATCCTCCCTCCCCCTCGCTCCACTTCGTTTTGCTCATTTTCTCTTTCCTTCTGCCTGCAAAAAACGTTATGAGATTGGTTTTGTGTGCGTTAGTGATCATCAAACCTATGGCATAGATAAGATTTACATTCATGCAGTTGGAATGCCTGAGACCACTTTTTGCCTTGCTGCTCTTGCTTCTCTGGCTACTGCTCCGGCTAAGGCTTTCTTCCCGCTTTGACTTGCCTTCCTTATCTTTCAATCTGGACTTGTATGTGTTTCGCATATGACTATTGTGAGTAATTACTGCTATTTGGCTTGAGTTAGACAAGTAGAGAAGGATCTTATGCCATTGGTGACTGGCCTGTCTATCTAGCATCTAGTACTAGGACTAGTAGAGTAGAGGCACTACTGGGTGGGGCTTCCTCGATCACAGCTTCTCGCTTAGCTAACTGTCAAACAAGGATGCAAATCAACTCCTTATATAGAATGTAGATCGACACATTCAATGAAGCAGCCAGTACGGCAGACAAGCTACTTTCTTATTCTAGGACTGGAAGATCCTCTATCTATTAGCATACCCGTACCGGCAGTTAGACTAGCACTCTCTCCCCAATCAATCGCAGTAACTGGCTGTAAGAGAGCTGACTGTCTACTATCTATGTCATGCCTTGGCAGGTGAATATGAGAGAGAGGCTGTAAGTGCATTCTCTCCTTCTCCATCTTCTGGAAAGCACTCTTTGAGCATGCTGACAGAATGATTGACACTCACATCTCTCTCATTTCCAGTGATTTCGCTACAGTTTACTAGCGCATTCCTAGACTAAGACTACGGCATTGAAGAAGCAAGCTCACTCTCATTCCAGGAATCAGAGGAAGGCATTCTGTCCGGTAATGAAGTTAGAAGTTTCCGGCTTGCTTTCTCTCTTCTCTTGCAGTTGGCAGTCTCAGTCAACCTTGTTCCGGGCCTTCTCTTCTACTCTATCTGCTTATTGGATTGGTAGGTACAGTCTTTCTTCTAGGCTTCTGATTGAACTTTAAGGTAATGGGAGAGAAGGCAATCGACAGATAACTGGTAAGTAAAGCTATGGACTGGGTTCTCACTCTAAGCCAGTACCAGTAATTTGAAAAAACGATAGACATCTAGCGCATTCACTCGTTTTTTCTTTCTGATAGGCCAACTCAAAGAGGGAAATGCAAGGGGCGTTAGCGGTCTTTTTTGCCTCGCCTGCTACTGGGAAGAGAGAGCCGCTGTCATTCTTCGCTTCGTTCGAGAATCAACTGCACATGAATAGGCTCTTCCTTACGCCTTCAAGGAGGAAGCGGCTTTTTTCCAAAATTCCCGGGAANACCTCTATCTATTAGCATACACGTACCGGCAGTTAGACTAGCACTCTCTCCCCAATCAATCACAGCAACTGGCTGTAAGAGAGCTGATTGTCTACTATCTATGTCATGTCTTGGCAGGTGAATATGAGAGAGAGGTTGTAAGTGCATTCTCTCCTTCTCCATCTTCTGGAAAGCATTCTTTGATCATACTGACAGAATGATTGACACTCATATCTCTCTCATTTCCAGTGATTTCGCTATAGTTTACTAGTCCATTCCTAGACTAAGACTACGACATTGAAGAAGCAAGCTCACTCTCATTCCAGGAATCAGAGAAATGGAGGACCAACCTACCTAGGTTTTCACGAGCATTGGCAGGTTCTGGAGTGCCTGTCAAGGGCGCTAGCTACCCCGGGGTGATCATCACCACCTGTATCTCACATCTCGGCACAGTGGAACGTGTAACTCGCCTGATGTTCCGTTCAACTACATTTGTTCCTTTAATCCATAGCTCAAAAGAATGCAGTAGCGAGGAACAACCCGCCCATACAGCCAGCGGGAAAGATTGCACTACTGGAGAAGACCGTCTGGCAAAAATGTCGCAGGCGCGAAGCATGGTAGGCCATGAATAAATAGAGTCAACGATACGACAGACAGTGCTTCCTACATGCGAATTAGCTTCCGAGGTTGAGGAGTCTCAATATCACTACAGGATTTGCGAATGAATGCTGGACTAGGCCACCTCGAATGGCATGATCTGCATGCGGGAAAACCCACACGTACGATATTTTAGGGGGATCTGGTTGAAAAAATGGTCGGCGCCTACCCGACTAGAGGGACTGGGAAATTAATTGAGTACAAAACGTATCTTCAAGCTTTACCTTATTCTGATTGTTCAGAGGGCGATCACGGGGTCACTAAATGAAGTCCTCTATTTCTTTCAGAGGTGCTGACCCGCAGCGAAGCAGAGATGACTAAGTGACATATGGAATATGACAACGACAATAGCATATCGTAAAAGGAGATAACAGGTGGAGCCAATGACCCGCTAAGACTAACCTATCTATAACCACATCCCCAAACGACAGTCAAATAGGTCCGTGAATGCGAGATACCAGCAAAATGATTGGCCGGACAGAGGCTAGGGCTACTTCCTTCACACCGCGTCCTTCCTTGTGTGTCGGAGATATAAAGAAAGTGCACCAGAAAAGAAAGGGAACTGGATCTATCTATTCTATGGTGAAGCATCTAAAGTATAACTACACATTCACTCCATCTTTGTTGAGAGATAGGAGCATTCGGTGGAACCGGTGAACTATACTTTCTTCTAGATAGATTTGTGGGACAAAGAGCTCATGGTACCTGCTGCCCACCCTTCCTCCTCTACTTTGAGAATCGTGTGAACGGAGAGTGGGTAGAAGATAATGAGGTCCTCATACAGAGTCACACACTTACTTGAGCAATGCGGGAGACTAGGGAATGGGTCAAATAAACTCCCATGGGGCTAGAAAAATAACATATGAAGCTTTACTTACATAGGGCTTTGATTGGGATTTTTGTTTCTTAGTGATTGGAAAAGAGGGCGCCTGGGTATGTTATAGAAAGGGAAGGTGGATGCATCGAATGGTGAAGAGAGGTAGCTCAGCATGGAAGGAATGAGAAATCATCAAGGAAGACTTCTTTGTTGGCGAAACAAAGGTCTAAATAGCGAGAGTGATTCTCGGACCCGGTCTGGATTTCCAACGCCTCAGGAAACTAGTTGAGATAGATGACAGCACTTGTTTCCCCTCTTCCTTACCGGTAGGGAAATCTTCTCTTATGGACTCACCCCCCCCCCCAGAAATAAAGAACCAATCCCCTTTTTGATCCATTCATTTCTCCAAGCAGGGAGGATCCAGAGCGTTGCCCCCTCCTATTCGAGGTTTTTCCTCGCCCCACAGTCACCCAATCTTCCTTTTTCTCTTCCTTCGGTTTGCCTCCATGAACGCGCAACTTAGGAACCCTACTCATATTCCAAAGGCTCTACTTCAATTCAAGCGCAAGCCCCCCTTTTATTGCATAACTTAAAAAAGCTATAAACAAAGTACCAAGTGGTTGCGGGAACAATACGCCTTGGTTAACGGCAAAGACTTCCAAAGGCGACCATCTTTCCATACTAGTTGATACCTTACGCTACCATGTTTCCAATATTATTGAATAGCATAGCCTGGGGCTAAGATAACTCAAGTGGGAGAGTCGTGTTATGGGTGACCTTATTGCACGGTTCAGAGAGCACTTGTGTATGTAATGCAAGTGAACGTCTACGAAAAAGATGTGGCAAAGTTTCATTCTTCGTTCCGTCGTCGACCCTATCTATGTTTCTATTATGGCCCAAAAACACGCTCATTCTTCAGCCGTAGAGAGACATAAGATCTGCCTCTTAGCTTATGTGTAGATATTGATTCATTCACACAACAATTTGCTTCTCGTATCGACGAATTAGAAGAGATGTCAACCGACAACCGTATCTAGAAACAACAATTAGTGGATATTGATACTTTCACTGCACAACAAGCAAGGTATTGGGGATTCAGTGGTGTAACATTAAGAGGATTAGGGGTATGCTTGGATTTGCGAAAAGCAGCACCTTACGATGTTCATGACCAATTGGATCATGACATACCAGTAGGTACCAGAGATTTCTATGATCGTTATTGTATTCGTATCGAAGGGATGCAACAAAGTGTTCGAATCATTGTGCAATGTTTTAATCAAATGCTTAGTGGCATGATCAAAGTCGATGATCGTAAGCTATGTCCTCCATCACGATCTCGAATGAAACTATCCATGGAATCGTGTTCCATGTGAAACATATATCATCGTCGTTCTTAACCGAGACTCAGTTTAAGCTCCGTCTCGGAATCTTATGGGGTTAGGAATAAATCATCCCGATGTTGGCGCATCTCGTTGAGCGAGGAGAAGAATTGGGAAACCCTATTGTTTTTTTGGAACCGTTTCTTTTTCGGTCCCCCCGCCCCAGCGCTTCGCTTCTGATTCTTCGAAAGAATCAACTTACGTCTCCCTTCTTCATTAATTTGGGGGAAAAGGAACCATCTACCAGTTGGGAAGATAGACATCAAGTAAATGGTTTGATGGGGATAACTAAGCTGACATACTGGAGTTGGCTACTCGCACAACAGGGTGGTGCCTTACAGCACTGCAGGCGGATGCGCGGTAGTGTTCGTGGTGGTGCTTCAGGATTCCAATGTACTGCGTCCCAAATCAGAACGAGCTTGCTGGCGGACCGCTACCGCCCCATTCTTGAGTGAGCTGGAGCATAGCCATCTTATCCACTGAAGTAGCTAGAAACTATCGCTTCGGGTTGAATCACTAAAAGAAAAGGATTGGGAAATGCGGCGGCATAGGAACCACGGGATCCCCTACTAGTAAAGCAAAAATGGAAGTGTGCTCCTGTGCACCAACTGAAAAGGCCCTTTCCCTTTTTAATAATATAAGGTAAGCTTTATAGCTCCAACCTAGTCAAGGGGCTTTGATGCCCTTTGTATAGGTTGGGTTGCTGGATACGGGATCCTCGTAGTAGGCTGGACCAAGATCCAGCCGAGAGAGGGCAGTCTTTAGAAACAACAGGTTGGGAAAGCAAGAGAACGCTTCGCGTTTTCTTATCTTCTTCCCGCCCTAGGAGTAGCACAAAAAGAGGGATTAGCATTATTGACCCAATGATAAAGCACTAACACCTTCCTCGTTGGGGCTCCGCGCACTGGGAAAAGGCTGACGCGACGGGAAACCGGCCACTAGTTACAAAGCTCCAATAAGGTATCGAGAGGGCTATCACAGTCAGGTGCGAATTGATTACCCCTATTTGTAAACTACCCCTCTTCCTATTTAGGGAGTTGAGGCGAAAAATGGCTTGATGAACCGTTCGCCACGCACCGGCCACATTCACTTGCTTATCGTAGAGGCTGTAAGTACACAGTGCCCCACAAGTAGGCTGCTTTTTCCGGAACGCAGTCCGAGATAACCGTAACCGTGTATATATAGAAATATATCTTCGATGCTGTCATTTCGAAATGTCCGCTTCAACCGCTGTTTCACCTCCCAAAGAGCAAAGTTGGCTTGATGAGCGCAGATGAGGAAGCGGGAGCAAGAAAACCAATAATCTCTTTCTTGTCCTTCTACTTAAGGTTAAGGGGCAAAGANATAATAGGCTGGACCAAGATCTAGCCGAGAGAGGGCAGTCTTTAGAAACAACAGGTTGGGAAAGCAAGAGAACGCTTCGCATTTTGTTATCTTCTCCCCGCCCTAGGAGTAGCACAAAAAGAGAGATTAGCATTATTGACCCAATGATAAAGCACTATTACCTTCATCGTTGGGTCTCCATGCACTGGGAAAAGGCGGACGCTATGGGAAACCGGCCACTAGTTACAAAGCTCCAATAAGGTATTGAGAGGGCTATCATAGTCAGGTGCGAATTGATTACCCCTATTTGTAAACTATCCCTCTTCCTATTTAGGGAGTTGAGGCGAAAAATGACTTGTTGAACTGTTTGCCACGCACCAGCCACATTCACTTGCTTATAGTAGAGGTTGTAAGTACACAATGCCCCACAAGTAGGCTACCTTTTTCCGGAATGTAGCCGGAGATAACCGTAACCGTGTATATATAGAAATATATCTTCGATGTTGTCATTTTGAAATGTACGCTTTAACCATTGTTTCACCTCCTAAAAGGCAATGTTGTCTTGATGAGCGCAGATGAGGAAGCAGGAGCAAGAAAACTAATAATCTCTTTCATGTCCATCTGCTTAAGGTTAAGGGGCAAAGAAAAGCATTTTTGCTACTGAGAAAGCGAACGGTCAGCGCGAAGGCTCAAGACTTTGCTGAGCGTTAGAGAAGCTAGATTCACATAGCGAGGCGCTTCGAGTTAGCGAAGCTCTGTAGTAGCGTCGAAGCCCTATGTGCTATAATGTTGGGCCAAGGACGCTCCACCTTCTCTATAGAAGTAGTCAACTGAGTTTTGAATGAATTAGCTCCTTGGTAATGGCTTAATCTATAGATAGAAAGACCTATGATAGGAAACTACCACTTTATGTTTGGAGAGAGATGGGACCGGTTATATAATAAGGGAACCAGATGTAAGCTTGTTCTTTTAATAGCCAGCCAAATGACTGTAGGATCATCGGTCTACTCTACCTCAATTCACCATTTTGAACCTTATACATTAGGTTTTTCCATACCAACTCCTTCTACCTATACCGCAGTTGAAGCACCTAAAGGAGAATTTGGTGTCTTTCTAGTCAATAATGGAAGTAATCATCCCTACCGTCATAAAATAAGAGCACCTGGATTTTCCCATTCACAAGGACTTGATTCTACTTCCAAACATCACATGCCAGCAGATGTGGTCACCATCATAGGTACTCAAGATATTGTATTTGGAGAGGTGGATAGATAGGACTACTAGTTGCGTGATCAGGGCCCTAGCTTTAATGCGAGCCAAAAACCCAATTTATACGCCCCTTTCTTTATTTAAGGAGATTATATCCAATTATCAGCCCCGATGCGGAAAGGAGTAAAGAAAGAAGAGTTGAAGATAGTTTAACAGTAAGAGAGAACCCCATCATCTCGTGGCTAGGAACATCTATATAGATGGGATTGGATTCGTAGTGCCAGTTAGGGGTAGGTATAAACCTTGATTCATCTTCTTCGATCTTTCTTCGAATATCCATCATCTTGGTCTCAACCTTGTTGAGCTCTCCCTGATCAAAAGTTCCTATTTTGATGCCTCTTCGATCATTTCCGACTCCCTAAACAATAAGAGTACTTGATGACCTAGATGGTCAGGGTCTTTCCTTACCTTAGCGGAACCTTATGTCTCTTCAACATTCATATTCATCTTGCCTTGTCTTGGGCACCGCAGTGGACTGATTATCTTATATATAATATCTACTCTAAAGATTAAGAGGATAGAGGGTCTTCCTTCCATAGATTCGATTGGGATTAATTCTCAGGATCGAGCCTTTATCAGAGGCGTGCCTACTGACACATGTCAAAGTCTTTGGTTTGCACGACGTCTCCTTCTATTTGCTCCCGCTATGAAAGAAAAGAATGGGTGTAACACTTTATTATCTTCTACCACTCTTTGTTTACTTCTGGCCTTCCCGAACTCGTACACGGTCTATGTCTGGGCTGCTGCCATACTCAAAGGCGAGGGGGCCCAAAAACGGATGCGATCATCCTCAGCGGAGAGGGGCTCCAAAGGTGGATTTGATCGGCCTCAGAGGAGAGGGGAGGAAACTTGGGATTCTAGGCAAAGTGCTTTTTTGTATATTGGCCTTCGTATAGGATAGGATTTTCATTCCTCCCGCCAAATCTAGAAAAGAAAGGAGCTCTCTCTTTTTTCCAGCCTTCTTTTTATTTTAAAGGCATATAGTGTGTTCTCGCTTTCAGGGTGAATTCAAGTCAAAATCTAGTACAAGGATGAAGCGAAAGGCTAGCTACCAGGTACGAAATAGAGTATGACTATAATAAATCATAGAGCAGTGGGGAGCATGTCCATCCCATTAGATATCATTTGAGCTTCCCCTTTCCTAAGATCCTGGATGTGGTACTGACGCATGAACTTGGTTACTGGTTTGACCGCTTTGTTGGCAAGTCAAGTAAAGAAAAGTCTGTTCATTTATCGAAAAATATGTTTTGGGCCTATCTATTGATTCAACCAGGGGCTAGGCTCTTGTTGACAGACATAAGAAGTGGGATTAAAAATAGTGGAAGAGCAGCTCTACTCATACTTCTGCCTATGGAAAGACATAAGAAGCACCATATAAAACATGCAAGATCTCTTAGTAAGCCCTTGTTGTCATATCAGGTGCCATTGAACACAGTCCAGGGAAAGCATCTATCTATAGTGATAGTGATCCATCGCCTTGACTTGAGTCTCCACCACATCTATTTCCTGCCCGCTTGTAGCGGTTGGTTAGGCTAGGCCTGTTTGAACCTCTTCGCAGTTCTAGATTCTGATTGAACAAGGGAGAATCAGTATTTATGGGGGAGATTATTCTTCCTCAACTAGCTTGTTAACCATGGTCTCTTGAAGGTTTCATTCTTTTACTNGACACATGTCAAAGTCTTTGGTTTGCACGACGTCTCCTTCTATTTGCTCCCGCTATGAAAGAAAAGAATGGGTGTAACACTTTATTATCTTCTACCACTCTTTGTTTACTTCTGGCCTTCCCGAACTCGTACACGGTCTATGTCTGGGCTGCTGCCATACTCAAAGGCGAGGGGGCCCAAAAACGGATGCGATCATCCTCAGCGGAGAGGGGCTCCAAAGGTGGATTTGATCGGCCTCAGAGGAGAGGGGAGGAAACTTGGGATTCTAGGCAAAGTGCTTTTTTGTATATTGGCCTTCGTATAGGATAGGATTTTCATTCCTCCCGCCAAATCTAGAAAAGAAAGGAGCTCTCTCTTTTTTCCAGCCTTCTTTTTATTTTAAAGGCATATAGTGTGTTCTCGCTTTCAGGGTGAATTCAAGTCAAAATCTAGTACAAGGATGAAGCGAAAGGCTAGCTACCAGGTACGAAATAGAGTATGACTATAATAAATCATAGAGCAGTGGGGAGCATGTCCATCCCATTAGATATCATTTGAGCTTCCCCTTTCCTAAGATCCTGGATGTGGTACTGACGCATGAACTTGGTTACTGGTTTGACCGCTTTGTTGGCAAGTCAAGTAAAGAAAAGTCTGTTCATTTATCGAAAAATATGTTTTGGGCCTATCTATTGATTCAACCAGGGGCTAGGCTCTTGTTGACAGACATAAGAAGTGGGATTAAAAATAGTGGAAGAGCAGCTCTACTCATACTTCTGCCTATGGAAAGACATAAGAAGCACCATATAAAACATGCAAGATCTCTTAGTAAGCCCTTGTTGTCATATCAGGTGCCATTGAACACAGTCCAGGGAAAGCATCTATCTATAGTGATAGTGATCCATCGCCTTGACTTGAGTCTCCACCACATCTATTTCCTGCCCGCTTGTAGCGGTTGGTTAGGCTAGGCCNCAGGTGCCATTGAACACAGTCCAGGGAAAGCATCTATCTATAGTGATAGTGATCCATCGCCTTGACTTGAGTCTCCACCACATCTATTTCCTGCCCGCTTGTAGCAATTGGTTAGGCTAGGCCTGTTTGAACCTCTTCGCAGTTCTAGATTCTGATTGAACAAGGGAGAATCAGTATTTATGGGGGAGATTATTCTTCCTCAACTAGCTTGTTAACCATGGTCTCTTGAAGGTTTCATTCTTTTACTAGCTCTCCCAGCCAACAACCTGCTAACCCTAAGCTTGCAAGCACCTTGGTCACATCTAAATCCTTATTCTATTGTTCTGTTTGCGACGGAAAGAAAAAGATCTGCCTTTTGCAGGAAGAATTGATAGAAAGCATGGGATGGGCCTTCCCTTCCTTTTTTCATCCACCACCCTGTCTTATCCACTCTCCCCAAATCTCAACTCGTAATTTGAAGAAGAAAGATAAGGAAATCCAATTAGAGATAAGCTGCCCATGAGCATCATGGCGTAGGTAAAAGGGATCGAGAAGGCAAACCCCCTATCTTGTTCTCTTTTTCTCCTTGAGTCGGATGAATCGAAGGTTCCAAACCTTTCAAAAGTGATAGGTATATGTTATTTCTTGTCACTCTCTTAGACTGTCTATCCCATTATACCTGGGTATAAAATCCAGAATGAAAGTAACTTCTTTGATATGGTTTAGTAAATAGGAATCTCAGTAATACAATAAATATTGGAAGAACATAGAAATATGGGTCCATGTAGGAATGAAGAAAGGGCATGATAGGCTAGTTGATTCCAAGTCAAGCAACAGGGCATGATCAGTCTTATCGGGCGGGGAACTGCATTTACTAATAGAGCTGCCTATGATCGCACCCTATGAGAGTGCAAATGGCAAGTTGAATGGTCTGGTTGCACTTAGTAGCCCAAATCTGTCCCTTTAACACGCAATTACGCTTTAGCTACTAAGCTTCAAAATAACCCATAGGCTTACTTCGAAGTAGGAGCTTGAACTCAAGTATTAGAATGAGTCTTATTAGGTTTTCCCTGGGGGAAGGCTCCCCCCAACCCCCGTAAATCTTGTCCTTCCCTGCCTTGAACTAGAACTCGGAAACCATGACACATAACTATAAGAGGGTAGCTGCCAAAACAAGCTCCCTAAGTTCACACCTAAGATCTGAAGGAATCGCTTGAGAACTAACTGCATACCTGAAGTTAGCTTGTGTGAGCATAGCGTTATCTTATCTTTGAATTCTTCCTTTAGGCGGATAGAAAGATGTTATTTGTATGGTCCGTTCTAGTGACAACATTTTAATTCTATTGTATTTATGTAGGAGCCATTGTTTTTGCTTTGTTTGCCGGATTTGTACTCTTTCTTTTCTAAAAACCCTTCTCTCATAGGTCATTACATTTCAGGACATTTACGATCATTTAATGGGACTTATATTATAAAGTATAAAGAAAGTCAAGATTGTTCTTGCGGAGAAAAGCCTACTTACTTGCTCTTGCTGCTTTTAATTTAAGAGCAAGTCGGTCTAGCTTTTTACTCTTCCACCTTTCAAAGAAGTCGAAATAGAAAGGGGTAGGAAAGATCTCGTGTACCTTGTTCAAGTTGCGTAACTACTTCATTAGCTTTGAGTTCATTGTTGTTCTTCTGGTTCTCCTTTAAAAGGGGTCGTGGGGGAAAGTCCCAGACCCTACATGTATTAAGCGACGATGCCTCAAACGAAGCAAATCATTTCTCATAAGAGAATAGAAAATCACCAGAAAGATCTGATCAAAAGTGACTAGAAAAGAGGTGGTCGAGAAGGAATGAGTGGAAACTATGTTGATTGAGTACAATTTATAAATTAGGAAAGATTAGATAGAATCCTACCAATCTAAATCAAAGTCTCCAGTGAAAAGCTTACCCTGTCGGTGGGTTGCTTAGGTCCATGTAGTCCAAATCTCTGCTTAGGAACGAAGTCCAAGTTTACTTTTTGCGAAAGGAAAAATGGCTTTCTGTTAGAGAGTGATCGAGAGAAATTTTCAGTTGGGAGCTATTCTTTTGCAGCTAGGAGACATTGTTGTTATGTTTTCCAGTTATGAGCCATTGTTGTGTAGTCCCTTTAGAGCGGTTCCTTCTTTTCTTTATTCGATGATTTAAAGGCGACAACTTTTTTCACCAAGGAATTGAGGCTTAGAGCTATGAGCTATAACACATACACAAGAAGGAAGAATGCCTTAATGGACGGGTACGCTAAGGAAGGGGAGTCGCTTACTTGTTTGGTGTGTTTGGAACCGGGTTGTTTAAAGATGCCCTTTCTTGATGAAAGAGAACCTGGGCCCAGTGCTTGGTGTATTTTGACATAATTCTCAATACGTTATCTAAACTAGGAAAGTTAGTAAGTAAAGGTGGGACAAAGAAAGCTCTACTTTGGGTAGCTGGGTGCATCAACCGTTTTCTTTACCAGGAGAGGGTACAATACTTAAGGAGCTTGGGCTACTCAACCGATAGGAATAGGGGCTTGTTTGCACAAGTGAAAGAGAATATGAAGCAGGATCGAAAATAGAATAAGATTGTGGAGCAGGGTAAAACCATTCTCAGAAGGAGTAGGTTAAGCGGTCAGTAAGAAATTCCTCAATCAAGATGAATGAGACCTTTCATGGAAGTCTTAGTTAGACTCTACACTTCTACGCACCTTATGTCGATCTAAATGATAACAAGGCCTTTCTTCTTAATAAAGAAGGAGTAGAGACCTAGCTTTCATCTGTCTGTTAAAATGTAATGCTATACCTTTTGTCCTTGAGAATCGGCTAGGTATAGCGGGAAATAGTTTGATGATCTAGTTACATATCACATAAGATGGGTACTCCCGATATTGTCTCGGGAATTTTAAGTATATATAGTAGCGTACTGGACTCCATCTACATACGTAGAAGCATTCAAGAATCACTTGACTGTTCTTATTTCAATTTTTCGGCTCTCCTCTTGTTATCGAACTTAACTTCAATACTTATCCAAAGACATGACAAGTTGAAAGAGCTTCGGTAGTTACACATTCTGGCTTGCGTAAGAAAGAGAGTTTAGAGTGCCATACAAAGAAACTTAGATAAGGGGATTCCTCCCATTGACTGAAGTTTAGAGTTAACCTTCCACACAAGGCAATCTTCTGATAGAGGGGAAGAGGTAGAGCACAACCGATTCTATGGCACAAGATGCGCTAGTATTGCAAAGGCAGGAATGAGTTCACAACCTTCAAATAAGTTACTCGACCGACTAAAGCTAAAAGGATAAAAGGAGATGACTCTAGTTGTTAAGTACACTGAGGAAGGTACCAAATCGACTTCTAGTTGTAGCAGATCTTACCTACATCGGTTCTAGCACTTTCTCTTGATTCTATTTTTGAAAGATCTTTCCTTGCTCTGAGGAATGCCCGGTTTAACAAGAATCATCTCGTTAGCTTTTAGAGTCATCCTGGGATCTTTGGCTTATGCCATGTACTCCAAACTTGAAATCAACTACCGTTTTTCACCAACATTCATTTCTCACTCAAGAAACTGGTGAAAGTGCTTTCCCTTTAATACAGCTTTCACAGTCCCACTTCTCCTCAGACCAGACTGGGCTGCATTGTCGTACCTTTATACCTTCACCTCGATATCCTGTCTTAAGGTTTCCCCGAGCTACTTTATTAAAGCAGACTTTTGCTTATCGTCTACATCTTTAGTCGAAAGCTATTTCTTTTATGATTCCTTATCTCACTCCTTGAAGACTTTCTTTTTCATTCAATAACGCCTCTCCTATAAGAGAAGGAGCTTTATTCACCCCTACGTATGGCAGGCCCTTCTTCAAGAGTGACCTTTCCCCAGCCTCCAATCACCTCAGAAGAGAAGACTAAGCTCAAACGAATTGCAGTCCACATCGGCCCCTCCTTAGTGACTTTGGTCAAGAAAGGGAATAGGGAAATAAATAGAGCTTCATCTCAGAACTAGACCTTCTGTAGACTAAACTTCAGACTTCTGGATAGGCCTGAGAAAGCCTAGACCAAAGATACCTAATAGCCTAGACAGACTCATCAGGTAGGGAATCCTATCCTCAGTGAAATCAGTAAGCAAGCCCAAGTTCATGCAAGAAGGCCCACTGGATCTATCCAAATTCAAAGCCCATCAAAGACTCTCCTACATGAAAGGATCTAAGTCCATCCAAATGATATTAAGCAAAATCCTATTCTGGAAAGAATGGGAAAGTAAGGGATTTAAGTCTGATCAAAGATTTCATATCTCTCACATGTGTGATTCATCTTAACAACTATAGATTAGGTTAAAAAAGTGCCCCTACACATGCAAAACAAAAATTAATAGCGCAAAAGAGATGAAGGACAAAGCATTGACTGGGGCGGGGGAGAGATATTCGCCTTTGACTTCTTCTCTGCCTATTGACTGCTACACGGCTAGATGCTCTTATTTCTTTTTCGTAGATCGTAGATTAAGATATTATTAGTTAAGGAAATTCAGTCCCCTCATTGCTTCCTGAGAGTAGATCCCCAATAGCTCGCAGATGAGGAATTCTTCCGCTACGACTCTTAGGCGAGCTAATCAGTCTTGCTTTGCCAAAACATCCCTCCTAACTCTTATATTTATTGACTTTTGGGGTAAGAAGCATCCAATTCCATGTCTTAAGGATGATTAGGGTTAAGGGAAGGATTGCAACTAGATAGTAGGCGGTGAGGGAAAGCTAGCTGAAGATGCATAGAATGCCCTGTTAGGAAGAAGCCGATTCGCCACTTAAGAAAGTATTTTCAAACTAATGCCACATCTTCTACTTCGACAAGGCAGGTGCAAAAGGAAAAGGAGTAAAGGCTTAGGAAGATAGCGCTGTGGAAGCATCAATCCCTATTTCGCATAGCCCTTTATTAGGTAAAGTGAATTAGAATAGGCGGGTTGACATTCAATTATAATAATCGATGTTGTCTCTTTCCTACTCTCCTCTGCTACAGAATCTGGTCTTAGTTGAATAACCCTTGCTATTGAATCTGATGCTCTAGAGGAAGGTAATGAAATTGTTGATACATCGAATATCATTCCATGGTTGGCTATTGGGGAAGGAAGGAGAGTGGTTGGCATGAAGTAGGGCAGAAAAAAGGGATTCAGCTTCTCTTTTAAAAGGATTGGATTTGCTGCTTGCCTTCCGCACCTTAATATGTCCAGTTCTATTTTGACTAATCTGAATATGTGTACTGAGTAAAAGCAAAATATCTTCTCTCAATTCTTGGCAGAGGGAAGCCTCATGACTGACCGAACTGAGGCTGGGGTAGATAGAGGAAAAGAAGATTTATTAAATGCTCTCGGGCATTTATTGAGGTAGTAAAATATTATGTTTCAAAAGGATCTTTCTTGGTATTAAAGTCTTCAATTTGTGAGGAAGTAGCCCATTCTTCATCTACGCAAAGATGAACTACTGTTTATTCGACCGGTCCTACCCCGACTTATTAGGATAGGACCTTCTTTTATCCCGGATGACTTGAGCTTGACTTGGCTCTCTTCTTTGACAAATAGGACTTTGCTTAGATGGTTTGGCACACTTATATTTCGATCGAGAAAGACGGGAATTTTTGATAGCGGGCTTATTGCCCTATGTCTTACCTATAAAAAAAGGCAGGAACTTATTAGCACAGATGACTTGCTTGCATACCTTCTCCGAGATATGGAAAGGGGGTTCAGATACAGGCTGGCATTAAAGGAAGCACTTTTAGCACACAACTAAACAATCGTGTACTTGGGAGCCCCGAGACATCCTTATAGATACAGACTTTCCATACTGCCAAGGAATGAATACACTTTACAAAGGATCTACTTAACTAGAAAATGAGCATTTCATTCTTTCCCGCGCTACTTCCCAGTCCAATAGAGGTCTTTCCAGTGAGGTCGTGTACCACAGTTAGAGTTAAAAACAAGAAAAACGTTGTGATAAAAAGAGAGGGCACAAGAGAAGAAAGATACTACATTCGTTGGAACAAAAGAGAGAAACAAAAAACAACCTAAGTAAAGATCTGGTTGATTCCATTCATCAGTCACTAAGGGAAATGACTCTCGATTGAGAAAAAACTTGCCACCTTTTTTTGTATCCATTTCGCGGATTAGGTTCCAAGCGAAAGATACCAAAAGAAAGGGAGCTCGCTATAGGACATTAGCTGGTCTTTACTTGGGCCCATCCCAAGATCCCTACTAAAAGAGAAGCATCACTTGACTGTTTTTGTTTGTTTGATCAAGCGGATTGATAGTGGATCGAAGGGAGTACAATAGGGCATCATCTATCCGGGTCGGTGCCGGAATCCTTTGTGAATCAGTCCCTTTCCTTATCTTCAAGAGTTCGGTTAGTTGATCGAGAAAGCGACAGGACCTTAAAGCTTAGCCTTGAGTTGGACTGCGGTCCCGCGAAGATGGTATCCTCAGACAGCCTAAGAGACTTTCCGACTGTCGAAGGAAGAATGTTCACTTTTTAATAACCAGAAATTGACTAGTTTATTTAATTGACTTAAAGATATTTCTTTATATTTTACTAGTTAAGGCCTTCGATCATCTGTCGGTGAGGTCGATCAAAAACATGAAAGCTTGATGAAACCCCATCTTTTTTAGCATCAACCCCTTTTTCCCATCCCAAGTAATGTTATGAACTTTCACTCCCTATCTATACTAGAACCTCAAGCCTCTTTCTTCTTTCTTTGCAGCAGGCGTTGATTGATGGGATAAAAGAAGCACGCTGTGGAATCGAACCACAATCTTTTTCCTTACATGGCGAAAGTCGAGAGTGAAAATCTAGACTCGAAAGCATACGCTTGTTAGAGGTAATCCCCGCCTCCCCTTTTCGCCTAACCCATTCATTCACAGCTTCACCACTCTATCGAGGTTCGAGCTACCACGCACTTGAAACCTTGTAAATTCGCTTTTCTTCAATGAGAATATTAAGAAAAATAGCAATTTCGCTCCCCATCCCCACTTGGTGTTTGAGCACCACCAGCTTCACTAATTTTACACAACAGAATGAATTCAGCAATTCGATGTGATAGAGGACTAGATGGGTTATCCATTTCGTCACTCAGTTGGTAGAGGTCAGAAAGGGTGGAGCCATTATCAAGTAAGTCGGTTATAAGTGGTAATGCTCTTGCTACCGGAAGCTTGGCAGTGATAAAACACAGTTCCACCCCTAACTGGATTGCGCTTTTGAGGTTTTTATAGGCGTGAAAATCCGAGTCTAGGGACGAAGTGTCTTAGTTAAACATAGTGAGACTAAGGTATGAAAGGTCAAACCCAGAAATGTGCAAGCGAGACCCATCAAAAAGAGTTTTTCGCGCGAAAGCCGTTGCTTATTCCATAATTTGTTGGGATGGGAAGTATAGATAGAAAGGAATAAAAGGGGGCGTCGGCTTTGAAATGGTGAAAGATTGAATCATTCCTTCATTCTATTCCAGCTATTCCTTTCTTGTCTGTGCGCTGTTTTTCTTCTCTACCATGACGAATCAATTGATTTAATGTAGGCATCGCTCTATCCTTTGTATTTTTCTTTGTCTAATGTTAATCCCTGACCTTCTTTCCGAACTCATTGACACCAGAACACCCGCCATGAAGGTCACTCAAAGTAACCTACTCGAGCTTCGCCTTTTGTATTGTACCGCCTAGAAAGAGGTTTGCTAGCCTTTTTCTTTCCCTGCACCTAAACGTTGCCTTAGTTCCTTTTTTTTTAAAATACCTAAGATTGAAGTCAAGGCTTCTATGCTGCTCGATCTTTCTTGATGAAGAGAATGGCATACTTAGGTCTCAGGATGAGATTCTGTAAGAGTAACCGCAATATCAGAAGAAATTCTTCCTTGATTCCTTTGACCTGAGACTGCAACTTGTATTTCCTTTACTACTCTTTCTCTCTCCTCAGTTGCTTCTTGAGCCAAAAAAAGTTTTTGCTTGTCTTTCCTTGATTCTTTCGATCAATCAGAAAAGGAGGATTGAGAAGTGGCTTGGGAAATAAGACAATACTTGATGGGAATTGAGGAATAGTAAGGAATGATAGAGAGTGAAATTCAGTCACCCTCTTAGCTTTCTTTTCTTGAAAATAATGCTCTGGTCTGGCATAAATGCCACTAGGTCATCTATGATTTGCATCTGCAAGAATGAATGACAGAAGATTGGAAAACTAAAAACCTGCCAGAGCGTCTGGTGGATGAAGTCTACCTTTGTAATGTTAGGCTAAAAAAAGAGGGATAACACTAGAGAGTCGGGAAATTGCACTGCAACTGAAGAGGCTCACACCTTACATCAAACTAACCTATCAACAGAAAGAATCGAGATTGATTTCTTTGCAATAGGGAATGCAGTTGAAATAGAGATTCGCTTGAAAAGAGAGCAGTACTACAAGAAAGTTGTAAGACAGAAATAAGTTGATTGCTGCCATTCTGAAAATCAGGGTTAAAAAGCCTTTCGTCCGGGAGATATAGCTCCTTAGCGCATGCATACAGAGATCTAATGATTTGATCTGTACTAGAGACGGGAAGAACCATAGGAAGAATCTATAGCTGATAGAACCAAGGACAAGGTCTGGACTGACGAGAAAGTGAAAAGTGATCTGCACTATAGCTTCTCACATTACATTCCTTATTGTTGCTTTTAGTGCTTAGATAAGTTTATTTGTTTTGTCGCACGGGGGGATAGAAAGTGCTTTTTCCCGCAGTAGGGTAGGAGGAGACAGTATGAGGAGAGAAAGACTTAAGTTGATTCAAGTGGAAATAATCAGACTGCTTCCATACCTTATCTCAGGTTACCCCTTAGTGCGGGTATGGGGCACTTCGTCGGCAGTGGTTCATTTAGCAAGCAGTCTTATTGCTTGAAAGCACACACAGCACATAGTAGGAGAGTTCGAGTGTGAAAGCAGTGTACTCATGCCCCTGAGATAAGGTCTGCTTTTAGTGCCTTATCTAACTATAAGAGCAGGAGCAGCAAGCACTTACTTTCTTTAAGACGCTAACTTCCACAGCAGCTAAGAATTATCTCAGGTTTTCCGTTAGTGCGCTCCGGAAAGAAGGAGCAAAGGCGAAAAAGCTCAAGTGATTTTCCCTTGACTACTGTCAGGCCAGGGAAGATAACTGCATAACCTAGGGAATACANACTGCTTCCATACCTTATCTCAGGTTACCCCTTAGTGCGGGTATGGGGCACTTCGTCGGCAGTGGTTCATTTAGCAAGCAGTCTTATTGCTTGAAAGCACACACAGCACATAGTAGGAGAGTTCGAGTGTGAAAGCAGTGTACTCATGCCCCTGAGATAAGGTCTGCTTTTAGTGCCTTATCTAACTATAAGAGCAGGAGCAGCAAGCACTTACTTTCTTTAAGACGCTTAACTTCCATAGCAGCTAAGAATTATCTCAGGTTTTCCATTAGTGCGCTCCAAAAAGAAAGAGCAAAGGCGAAAAAGCTCAAGTGATTTTCCCTTGACTACTGTCAGGCTAGGAAAGATAACTGCATAACCTAGGGAATAAAACTCCATAAGAGCGAGAAAGTACGGCGCTAGAAAGAATCACACGATTCCCTATCGTGATAGAAGCAACAATAGGATAGGAGTGCACAGGTTCGCAACTAGACTCTTCTCTGACTAGAAGAGCTACACCAAAGACTCTGAAGTGAAGGGAGGTGCTCCCGAGCGTTGCTTATATGGCTATATAGCGTCAGCGTTGTTTGCAAGTCACGTTAGTGTAGGCGCAGCATAGCATCATGGTAATGTTAGTTATGCTCGACTAATAAGATGAGTCATATGATTGACCTAACATTTTATTGAGATGAACTTCGAACTTCTGAACCGACAACGTGTTTTTCTGCTTGTTTTGGATGCTTGAAACGACATACAAGTGGAGACTATGAGACGGCCTTGCTACTGAGCTTCTTGTCTTCCATCTTTCTTTTTTATGGGGTCCGTGCAACAAGAACAAGAGCGATTCATATTTCTTTTTCTTTGCCACAATGAGACCGGAAATCAATGCTTTCGCGCGAAGTCCTTGTCACTGGGGAAAACTGGTACTTTCCTATAGTTGATAAAGGCTGCTTGAACTTTCAACCCGGTCAGGTCTTAGAATTGGGCTAGGAGAAGTTATTGAACATGGTGATGGTGGTGTGATAATGCCAGTCGAAAGGGAAATAAAGGGTAAGACTTTGGTCAGACAATTGTTCCAGTTTCTCATTCCGAAGATCATACAAATGTAAGGCCCCGTAAAAGTTTTCCTAAAAACCCGGATATCGTGATACCAAAGTAGGCGAAGAGGTTAATAACAATGCGTTGGGAGTTAAAGGAAAATGCTGGGCAGAAGTACGCATTTCTGCGGCCCATTCTGCGGCCACAGAACCACTCTGCGGACCGCAGAGTGGGGCACATTTCTAGGGCATTTTTTATATCCAATTTCGCGGCCATTATGCGCCTGCATAACCATTTCGCGAGCTGCACTTTGGTCGCATAATCATCCTTAGAATTTTTGGAGGGAGATT
>AWOL01S0018604.1:137804-148921 GCA_000715115.1 Nicotiana otophora
CTGATATTTTAGAGTGAGAGAGAGTGTCCTAGAGGGAGAAAGTGATCTTCACCAAATTGCTCTTCAATTCTCACTTGAAACCTTGAAGATAATCAAGAGAGGCACCTAATTTTGGATGCAAATTTGCTATATTTCTAAAATAGATTGAAGTTGCTAATATTCCAGAATATCTTAGAGTTTTAAGAAGCTCAATTGAGGTATGTTGGCTAAACCCCCTTCTTCTTAGAATTGAACCCCACGGTGTTCATGTAATTGGATTAATCCCTTGATTATTATAAAATTAGTGATTTTTAATGTGTTTGTTTTGAAGGATGTAGGTTCAATATTTATTCTAAATGCTTCATCATGTTATCTTGTTATTTGAGGACGTGTTCAAAAATGCGGAATATGTGTTAGAAATATTAAGACTTCATGTCAAGAACGAAATAAAGGTTGTTATGTCAAATTGTATGAAAACCCCTATATGCCTAAGACTCCCAAATGGCTCATATGTGAATCTAATATCTTGAATGGGAAGCCTTATTGTTGTGGATAATGATGATGATATTTGAATGTGGAAAAAAGGGACCACAACTATGAAATATGGCCAAGTGCCAAGAATGACTTTGTAATCATAATCACTAGTGCCAATGAATTGAAAGTATATGAAAGAAGTATGATGTCAGATCATTGACTGAAAAAGTAATGCCTCAAATGAGATGGCCTAGCTGATCGGGCCAAGATCGGACTACGTGTAAGAAAACGGTAGTATTGTGGATGAAATTGTGAAAATGGTTGATGTCTCTAATGAGATGGCCTAGCCGATATGGCCATGATCGGACGCCATGCCGCACACATGGTGGTACTGTGCTGGAAATCATAATGAAATTGTGGTAATGTCTCAAATGAGACGACGTAGCCGATTGGGTCGAGATCAGACTCCATGTAAGAATACGGAGGTATTGTAAATTGTGGAATATTGGTACTAAAGGTCACCCAACCTAATAATACAGAAATTGACTAGAAAATGTATATGATCCTTAACATTGTTGTTTCTATATTATTTGAATCCCTTATTGAATTCTTGATTATTCCTCTTGTATTAGTATCCATTCTATTAAGTTGGTGTTTAGATTTACATACTAGTGATATTCGACGGTACTAACGTCCCTTTTGCCGGGGGCGCTGCATCTTTGAATGGATGCATGTGGTTACATAGTAGACAGTGTTGATCACAGATAGTGCTGCATCCTCTTTTCAGCGGACTCGATGAGCCCCATTTCATTACGGGGTCATATATTGTAACTTCTGTTTATATTGTGGTGACTTTTGAGGTGTAGTCGGGGCCTTGTTTCCGGCACCATCTTTACTCTCTTTTGTATCTTTAGAGGCTCTGTAGACACTATGTGGGTTGTATATGGGTTTTGGGAATGTTAAATAAGTATATGTTGTGTTGATCACTTGTTCCACTCTGACTATAAGAATCTGTATATTTTGAGACTTAAAGGCGAAATAGCTACTGAAACGATTTAGGATTGTATGAATGACCTTACTACTGTATAATTAATGAAATCACGTCTTTTCTTGATCATGGGTGAATTGGGCAGAAAGCATCTAACGGGCTTGCTAAGCCGGGTTCACTCGATTGAGTGCCGGGCGCGCTTCCCGAGGTTGGGGCATGACAAATTTGGTATCAGAGCCTAACATTTTTAAGTGTCCTAGGATGTCTCGAAGCCGTGTCTGGTAGAGTCCTTCTTATTGGTGTGTTGTCGACTACATCTATAACTTGGGGGCTACTTAGACATTTAGGAATAATACCCTTCTTTGATATTCTGGATCGTGCGATGAAACTATTTGTGCAACTGTTCCTCCCCTAACTCGTGCATTCCTTTAACTTTCAGTCTATCGCACCTAAGAAGGGAGCCAGAACTAGCCAAGGAGCCAATGCCGCCTTAGGAGTGGCATTTGACCCTTTATTTGATGATGTGGGTGAACGCCCGAGGGGTGAGGATAATCCCCTGACTGCTACACTACCTGATTCCACTACACCGGCCCAGGCCACACCAGTTCCTATACCTACTAAGTGTGTGACGGTTCCTCCACCTTATATTCCGATTCCACCTCTAACCCCAGCTTCCGATTCTGGTATTTCTGATGGGGATCTTAGGGGAGTTATTCAGATGTTGACACAGATAATGGCTTCTCAAGCCCAGAGATCGAATGTTGCACCCACTTCGTCTAGCGAACAAGGGGATTCTACTAGTTCTAGGGTAAATAGATTTTTGCAGTTGGATCCTCCGGTGTTCATTGGTGCTAATCCCGAGGAGGACCCACAGGACTTCATTGATGAGATGTATAAAACTCTTCGTGTAATGCGCTGTACTGAGACGGAGGGAGTTGAGTTGGTTGCCTACCATCTGAAAGGGGTGGCATATTCTGGATTTGAGATGTGGGAGGACTCTGGGGGAGGGGAGCCCTCCAAAGAGATGGAGTGAGTTTGTTGATGCCTTTATACACCATTTCTTGCCTGCCGATGCTAGCGCAGCCCGTGCTACAAAGTTTTAGAATCTTAAGCAACGGAGTAAGAGTGTGTGGGAGTATCACATGGAGTTCGCGCGCCTGTCAAAATATGCTATTCACATGTTGCCTACTATGGAGGCTAGAGTGCACCGGTTTGTGAAGGCCCTTAGCCCCTTGGTTATCAATGAGGCCGCTACAGCTGCCTTGAATTTAGATATGAACAATGGGAAAATGGTAATATTTTCTCAACCTACAGAGGACCACAAATCGAAGAACAAAAGGTAGTGAGAGGGTACCAGCAAGGCCCGGTCTGCGGGCAATTTTGGGGAGCCATTTGGTGGGGGAAGATCAGCTTTCAGGGGAGGGTCATCTGGGACAACCCAGTCTCATGCTCAGTCTTCAGCCAGTGCACCGCCAACGGGGCACAATCAGCAACAGGGGAGTCACTTCAGGCCCAATCAGGGCAGCAGGGGACCCCACTATCAGGGCCGATCAGAAGGGAGATTCCCGCAGCAGCGGAGGCCCCTATGCCCCAGGTGTGGGAAGATGCACTCAGAGATCTGCTACATGGATTTGCCTATATGTTACGGGTGCGGATTGAGGGGTCATATTCAGAGGGAGTGTCGTTCATCCCGCCAGGGGTGCGGGCAGGGCCACAGCACAACCATCCAGTTTTGCAGCTGCTACATCTTCAGCACCCCCTTCAGCTCGAGGCACTCCGCACCAGCATGGTGTGGTGCAGATAGGGGTGGCGTGCAGAGTTCAGGAGGACCCAGCCGTTTCTATGCTATGAGTGGTCGCCAGAGTGGAGAGGCTTCTCTAGATATTGTTACAAGTATATTGACTGTCCAAACTCATGATGTATATGCTCTTATTGATCCTGGTTTCACCTTGTCCTATGTTACCCCTTATGTTGCTATGGAATTTGGGATAGAACCGGAACAGCTTCCTGAGTCTTTCTCTATATCTACTCCGGTTGGCGAGTCTATTATGGCCGCACGAGTGTATTGGGGTTGTGTTGTAACGGTGTGTGGTCGAGACACCATGGCCGATATCATTGATTTGGGGATGGTTGATGTTAATGTAATTATGGGAACAGATTGGCTTTATTCATGTTTTGCTAAGCTCGACTGCCGAACTAAAACTATGAGGCTTGAATTTCCTAAGTAGCCAGTTGTTGAATAGAAGGGGGATAATGTGATGCCAAAATATAGGTTTATTTCTTACCTTAAGGCCACAAAGATGATCGACAAGGGGTGTATTTACCATTTGGTCTGTGTTATGGACAGCACTGCTGAGGCACCTACACTCGAATCTATGCCAGTTGTGAATGAATTTCCAGAGCTCTTTCCTGATAAGCTCCCTAAGATTTTGCCAGACAGGGAGATTGATTTTGGGATTGATGTGATGCCAGACAAGCATCCTATATCCATTCAACCCTATAGGATGGAACCAGCATAATTGAAGGATCTAAAGGAACCATTGAAGGATTTGTTAGAAAAGGGTTTCATCCGACCGAGTGTGTCGCCATGGGGCACCGATTCTCTTTGTGATGAAGAACGATGGATCATTGAGGATGTATATCGACTACCAGCAGCTCAACAAAGTCACAATCAAAAACAAGTACCCATTAACAAGAATAGATGATTTATTTGATCAGTTACAGGGTGCTAGATACTTCTCCAAAATTGATTTACGATCCGGGTACCACCAATTGAAGATCAGGGAGCGGGATATTTCGAAAACAGCTTTCAGAACCCGGTGTGGGCACTTTGAATTTTTGGTAATGTCTTTTAGGCTAACAAATGCCCCAACGGATTTCATGGATCTTATCAATAGGGTTTTCAAGCCTTTTCTCGACTCCTTTGTGATAGTGTTCATTGACGATATTCTTGTTTATTCACGAGGTCGGGAGGAGAAGACCGATCATCTCAGGGCAGTGTTGCAGACCCTTCATCAACACCAATTGTACGCGAAGTTTTCAAAGTGTGAATTTTGGCTCGCATCTGTCACATTATTGGGTCATGTTGTCTCTAGAGAAGGAATCAAGGTTGATTCTCCAAAGATTTCAGCAGTAAAGAATTGGCCTAGACCTGCAACGCCCACCGAGATCGCAGTTTCTTGGCCATAGCAGGGTATTACAGGAACTTTGTGGAGGGGTTCTCTACTCTTGCCTTTCTGTTGACTAAATTGACTCAGAAAGCGGT
The DNA here is from genome assembly GCA_000715115.1 of Nicotiana otophora. Taxonomy (NCBI): domain Eukaryota; kingdom Viridiplantae; phylum Streptophyta; class Magnoliopsida; order Solanales; family Solanaceae; genus Nicotiana; species Nicotiana otophora. Next base: position 142,511 of record AWOL01S0018604.1, read on the forward strand.
TAAGTTCCAATGGTTCAATGCTTGTGAAAGGAACTTCCAGGAGTGGAAATCAAGATTGACTACAATGCCGGTGTTGACCCTGCCAGAGGGTACGGATGAATTCGTGGTATATTTTGATGCTTCAAGAATTGGGCTTGGGTAGGTGTTAATGCAACACTGTAAGGTTATAGCCTATGCTTCTGGGTAACTCAAAAATCATAAAAAGAATTATCCAACACATGACTTAGAACTTGCGGCGGTGGTTTTGGCATTGAAACTTTGGCGTCATTATTTGTATGGGGTCTATGTGGAGGTATTCACGGACCACAAGAGTCTTCAATATATTTTCAAACAAAAGGAGCTAAATCTGAGCATAGAAGATGGCTTGAGTTACTCAAGGATTACGGCATCGATATTCTATATCACAAGGGGAAAACCAATGTTGTGGCGGATGCGCTTAGCTAGAAATCTATGGGTAGTTTAGCACACTTGGAGGCATATCAAAGGCCATTGGCCAAGGAAGTCCATCGATTGACTAGTTTAGGAGTTCGTCTTACGGACTCTGGTGAAGGAGGGGTAATTATGCAAAATAAGGTTGAATCATAGCTTGTTGTGGAAGTCAAAGAGAAGCAATAGAACGATCCAATTTTGGTGCAATTGTAGGAGGGGATTCAAAAACATAAGACTACGATGTTTTCTCTTGGCATGAATGATGGTACACTAAGGCACCAAGGGTGACTGTGTTCTGAATGTCGATGGTCTCCGGGAAAGAATCATGACCGAGGCTCACACTTCTAGGTATTCTGTGCATCCAGGTTCTACAAAGATGTATCACCACCTCAAGGAAATCTATTAGTGGAATGACATGAAAAGGAATGTGGCAGACTTTGTGGCAAGGTGTCTGAATTATCAGCAAGTGAAGGCCGAACATCAACGGCCTGGTGGGTTGGCACAGAACATAGAAATTCTAATGTGGAAATGGGAAATTATTAATATGGACTTTGTGGTAGGGTTACAGTGCACTCCACGCAAGTTTGATTCAATTTGGGTGATCGTGGATCGACTCACGAAATCAGCACACTTCTTGATAGTTTAATCTACCGACAAAGTGGAACAGTATGCTCAGTTGTATATCAAGGAAATAGTCAGGCTACATGGCACTCCAGTTTCTATCATTTCCGATCGAGGGGCTCAGTTTATGGCCAAGTTTTGGAAGAGATTTCAGCAAGGTTAGGGTACTCAGGTAAATCATAGTACAGCCTTCCATCCACAGAGCGAAGAGCAAGCAGAGAGGACTATTCAGACGCTTGAGGACATATTGCGTGCTTGTGTTCTTGACTTCAAGGGTAGCTGGATGATCATTTGCCACTCATAGAATTTGCTCATAACAACAGCTTTAATGCAAGTATTCAGATGGCACCATTTGAGGCATTGTATGGTAGGAAATGTAGATCTCCCATTGGGTGGTTCGAGATTGGGGAAGCAGAGTTGATAAGGCCAGACCTTGTACATCGGGCTATGGAAAAGTTTTTGGTCATAAAGGAGCGGTTGAAGACTACTCAGAGTTATCAGAAATCCTATTCGGATGTTCATTGCAGAGACTTATAGTTCAAAGAAGATGATTGGGTTTTTGTGAAGGTTTCCCCCATGAAGGGTATAATGCGGTTCGGAAAGAAAGGGAAATTGAGTCCGATGTATGTCGGGTCGTACAAAATCATGCAGAGGATCGGTGAGGTGGCGTACAAGCTTGAGCTACCACCCGAGATGTCATTAGTGCACCCAGTATTCCATGTATCTATGTTAAAGAAGGTAGTTGCAGATCTGTCAGCTATTGTGCCAGTTGAGACCATTGAGGTTAATGAAGAATTGTCATATGAAGAAATTCCGGTTACCATTCTTGATAGTCTAGTCCGAAAGTTGAGAAACAAAAACATTGCCTCTGTGAAAGTGTTATGGAGAAACCAGCAGGTTGAAGAGGCCACGTGGGAGGTCGAGGAAGAAATGAAAAAGAAGTATCCTTACTTGTTTGAATAGCTGTGTAATACTTTCTTTTTATGAACTTGTCGCCTACGAATTTTGTATCACTTGTTCAGTTAATGTAAAGGTGTTCCTTTTGATTATATGTTGCTTATGAGGCCACAGTTGGTATTGTTATGAGTTTGTTACGTCGTTGGGTTGTGCATATGTTTGTAAGATGTGTTTCTAGGGCTCTCTGACATGTTGATAGGCCTAGTTACAAAGGAAACTCTGGCAAAATATTTTAAAATTTAGGTAGTTAGTTAAATTTGGGGTTTCTGGTGTAGGGTATGAAAAAACCTGAGTTTCATAAGGTGCTATTAGTAGACCCTGATCTTCATTCGAGGATGAATGATCTAAATGGGGGAGGATGTAAGGCCCCGTAAAAGTTTTCCTAAAATCCCAAATTTTGTGATGCCAAAGTAGGCGTAGAGGTTAATAATAGTAGAAATTCTTTGTGACGAGCTTGCGAGACGTGGTTCAGACTTTTAGGATTGAACAGTGCGCTGGGAGTGGAAGGAAAATCTTAGGCAAAAGTACGCGTTTCTGCGGCCCATTCTTCGGCCGCAGATTGGTTGTAGAGTGGGGCAGATTTCTGGGGCATTTTTGATGTCCCATTTCGCGGCCATAATGAAACCGCGTAACCGTTTCGCGGGCTGTACTTTGGTCACATAATCATCCTTAGACTTTTTCGGAGGGAGGTTCTGTGGTGGACTATGCGACCGCAGAACCGTTATGCGGTGCATTATGCGACCGCAGAAAAGGTCTGCGTATGCGGCCCGCAGACCAGGTCAGTTTCTTCCCAGTTTTGGCACCCATTTTCGCGGTCATTTTGTGGACCGCATAACCCGTTCTGGAGCTTTATTTTTGGGGTTTTTAAACCCGACCCTATTACGTTAAAACACCTACCTTGGACCATTTTGATCATATTTTCTGATAATTTAGAGTGAGAGAGAGGGTCCTAGAGGGAGAAAGTGATATTCACCAAATTACTCTTCAATTCTCACTTGAAACCTTGAAGATATTCAAGAGAGGCACCTAGGTCTTCTTCCTAAGAGGTAAATTCTATCACCCAAACTCTTAATTTCAAAATGTAACTAGAATGGGCCATTAGTAAGGTAATTCATGGGGATGGGGATGCTTGCTTTGCATGCATGCGTTCCTAAGGTATGTGGGGAGGTTGTGAGTTAAAGATAGAAAAGAATGGGGTGTGGGTTGGTGAAGTCGTTCATGAAAGGGCCATGGAACCTTAATGCACACATAGTGTTTGATAGAATACTCAAGTGAGCTAGTATTGTGATCGTTTTCCTAAATTTTGGTTCAATTTTTCTATATTGCTAAAATAGATTGAAGTTGCTAATATTCAGGAACATCTTATAGTTTTAAGTGGCTCAATTGAGGTATGTTGGATAAACCCCCTTCTACTTAGAATCGAACCTCACGGTGTTCATGTAATTGGAGTAAGCCCTTGATCATTATAGAATTGGCGATTTCTAATGTATTTGTGTTAAAGGATGTAAGTTCAATATTTATTCTAAATGCCTCATCATGTTATCTTGTTATTTGAGGATGTGTTAAAAATTGCGGAATATGTGTTAGAAATGTTAAGACTTTATGTCAAGAACGAAATAAAGGTTGTTATGTCAAATTGTATGAAAAGCCCCTATGTGCCTAAGACTCCCAAATTGTTCATATGTAAATCTAATGTCTTGAATGGGAAGCCTTATTGTTGTGGATAATGATGATGATATTTCAATGTGGAAAAAGGGGACCGGAACTATGAAATACGGCCAAGTGCCAATAATGACTTTGTAATCGTAATCACTAGTGCCCATGAATTGAAAGTATATGAAAGAAGTATGATGTGAGATGATTGACTGAAAAAGGTAATGTCTCAAATGAGATGGCCAAGACGATTGGGCCAAGATCGGACTCCGTCTAAGAACACAGTGGTATTGTGGATGAAATTGTGAAAATGGTTGATGTCTCAAATAAGATGGCCTACCCGATCGGGCCATGATCGGATGCCATGCCGTACACATGGTGGTGTTGTGCTGGAAATCATAATGAAATTATGGTAATTTCTCAAATGAGACAACCTAGTCGATCGAGTCGAGATTGGACTCCGTGTAAGAATACAGAGGTATTGTGAATTATGGAATATCTGTACTAAAGGTCACCCAACCTAATAATACATGAAATTGACTTGAAAATGTATATGATCCTTAACAGTGTTGTTTCTATATTATTTGAACCCTTATTAAATTCTTGATTGTTCCTCTTGTATTATTATTCATTCTATTGAGTTGGTATTTAGCTTTACATACTAGTGATATTCGAGGTACTAACGTCCCTTTTACTGGGGGCGCTGCATCTTTGAATGGATGCAGGTGGTTACATAGCAGACAGTGTTGATCACACATAGTGCTGCATCCTCTTCTCAGCGGACTCGGTGAGCCCCATTTCATTCCGGGGTCATATATTGTAACTTCTGTTTATATTGTGGTGACTTTTGAGGTGTAGCCGAGGCCTTGTTTCCGGCAACATCTTTACTCTCTTTTGTATCTTTAGAGGCTCTGTAGACACTATGTGGGTTGTATATGGGTGTTGGGAATGTTAAACAAGTATATGTTGTGTTGATCACTTATTCCACTCAAACTATAAGAATCTGTATATTTTGAGACTTAAAGGCAAAATAGCTAATGAAATGATTTAGGATTGTATGAATGAGCATCCTATTGTATAATTAATGAAATCATGTCTTTTCTTGATCATGGGTGAATTGGACAGAAAGTATCTAGCATGCTTGCTAGGCCGGGTTCACTAGGTTAAGCGTGATAAGTTGGTATTTTACCCACTTATCGCTTCTTGATACATAGGCTTTTGTATGATTTTGTTGAGAAACTAAGGCATTTAGTGAGGTTTATTGGCACATTTCATGTATCAAGTGATTTAGAGGTGATGGTGAAGAAACCAAGTGAAAACGAGTCAAAAAGAAGCTAAAATGGACAAAGAAAATCTGCCCAGTGAATTACCCTTCGCTAATGCGAAGGGTTAGATGCGAACGCAAAGCAACAGGACAACAAGCCTTCACGAACGCGAGATGATCTACGCGAACACGAAGAAGGAGGAAGCCAACCTTCACGAACGCGAAGGTATAATCGCGAATGCGATGAAGCAGGAGACAAACCTTTGCGAACGCGCAGGAGATATCATGAACGCAAAAGAAGAAGAAATCAAACCTTCGCGAACGAGAAGTATTGTTCGCGAACGCGAAGAAGAAACTAGGTGGTAAAACTGGGCAGTTCTGGAATTTTACAATTTTGACCCCAAACCATTTAATACACGACCTAGCTCATTTGTATAGGAATCATATCATATCTTGGAATATCTTTGGCTTATTTGCAGTCCATATACTAGAGAGAACAAGTCTTGGAAGCTAGGGTTCTTGCACACACACTTGGGTCTTGAAGATTTGACGCTTTTGGTTGAGAATTTCTTACTCCTTTATGCTCATTTCTTCATTTCCTTGCTTTGTATTGTATATATAAGTGTGTAGTATTTATTTCCAACACTTGAATCTTGTTTATGGAAATATTCATATTTAAAGTGTGGATTAAATACCTTGTTGTGCTTATGTATTGAACGATTTTTATTTATTATGAAGCGAGTTGTTGTTTCTTTAATTATTCTTGTTCGTAAATGTTTCCAAAAGAATTAGCTAACTCTAGGACTCGCCCATTCACTTCGGATTAATTTTGGAAAAAGTAATTCGGGGTTGGGAAAGATTAATTAACAAGAACTTGAGGCGTTAACCCTCACTTTATAGATTCTACCTAGGGATAGGAATGAACTACTTGTAGCCATATTCGGGTGTGCTTAATCTCTTAATTATTTTATGGATAATTCAATTAGAAATTCTTGTTAGTCTTTAAGAGAAACTAATATAGAATTATTATCCGAGGCTAATAAATAATAAACTCGTTCACATTTATATAATTGCGAAATATATTGGATCGTTACTTGAGTGTATATCCCGATGCACCCATGCTTGTAGCCATTGATCATTATACTTTCTTTCTAGGTTAGTTTACGTTTTTGCATTTAGCTAAAATATCTTCTCAACTACTATTCTAAGTGTTTGGCATTGCATAATAAGTGATAATTCTCTTACATTCCTAATCGCCTACATATTGTTATCTGTGGGATTCGACCCCGACTCATATTTGGGTAAATTATATTGCATGCGGCCGTGTCCATTTACTTTTTAGTAGTGGATTTGGACGTCATCAAAATTGGCGCCGTTGCCGGGGAACAATTTGGTGTAATTTAGGTTGTTTGAGAAATAAGCGTAAGTGCTTTGGTCCAAACTTGTGTATATTTGTGTAATTATCTTTCTTACCTTGGTCTATTTTT
>AWOL01S0018604.1:154826-169826 GCA_000715115.1 Nicotiana otophora
GAAATATTCATATTTAAAGTGTGGATTAAATACCTTATTGTGCTTATGTATTGAACGATTTTTATTTATTATGAAGTGAGTTGTTGTTTCTTTAATTATTCTTTTTTTAAATGTTTCCAAATGGATTAGCTAACCCTAGGACTCGCCCATTCACTTCGGATTAATTTTGGAAAAAGTAATTCGGGGTTGAGAAAGATTAATTAACAAGACCTTGAGGCGTTAACCCTCACTTTATAGATTCTACCTAGGGATAGGAATGAACTACTTGTAGCCATATTCGGGTGTGCTTAATCTCTTAATTGTTTTAGGAATAATTCAATTAGGAAGTCTTGTTAGTCTTCGAGAAAAGATAATATAGAATTATTATCCGAGGCTAATAAATAATAAACTCGTTCATATTTATAAAATTGTGAAATATATTGGATCGTTACTTGAGTGTAAATCCCGATGCACCCATGCTTGTAGCCATTGATCATTTTACTTGCTTTCTAGGTTAGTTTACGTTTTTGCATTTAGCTATAATATTTTCGCAACTACCATTCTAAGTGTTTGGCATTTCATAGTAAGTGATAATTCTCTTACATTCCTAATCGCCTATATATTGTTCTCTGTGGGATTCGACCCCGACTCATAGTTGGATAAATTATATTGCATGCGACCGTGTCCATTTACTTTTTAGTAGTGGATTTGGACGTCATCAGAGTGTCGGCTGCGCTTCCCGAGGTTGGGGCGTGACACCAATCCTTCTTCTTGAGAATTTTATAGGGCTTTCGGATAGTTGGATACCGGCTATCGGTAAAGGAAACATATGCCCCTAACTCAGTTTATTCCTTATAAGGTAATTGTAGGAACGTCGGTACCTATTTTTTGGTTCAACCAAGGTAGGCTCGTGCCCGGGTTCACTCGTGAAAGGAAGGTTCTAGCGGTAAAGTAAAGAAAATCCTCCCTTCTTCCTTCCTTAGGGTACGCCCCCTATTGACTTTCATTCAAAAAAGAAATTATCAGCACTGGCTTCAGTTAGCCGTGAAGTACGCTGATACACCGGTTGTCTATAAATCGTCACAATAAAGTGTGATAACTTTAAATTCTCTCTGTACTTTATTGCAAATAAGCACCTTGAAGCTAGCTAATCCATCCAGCAAGCCATAAAATAAAGGGGAAAGTTAGTAAAGGTGCCATGCGCGAAACTAACTCTTCTAAAACCTGAAATGGGGTAGGAGAAAGAAAGGAAGGACTAGCTATTCGATTGATTTACTTTTTATTATCCCGTATACTCTCTTGTTCATATATTGGTTTTTAGATTTGATTCCCCGTATGCTCTAGTATAGAGAAAGGTATACATATTTTCTCTATAATAGTAAGAGAGATTGAACTTGCAAGCGCTAACCTAACAGAAAAAAACCTCCTCTAGGGAAATGGCCCCGATGCCTGTAATAGAGAATAGGCATGCTTGGCTTACTTGAATCTGCGTTGGGGATGGGATTGCCTACCTGTCTAGTTAGCTCAAATGAAAGCGTAAGGCAAGCCCAACGGCTAGTAGTAAGACATTGGGATCGTAGACCACTAAGGAGAGAGGCCGAACTTCCTACTCAGCATATGACTTAGCTGTGAAGAGACTTTCTTCTTCTCCCCCTGTCCATCTTGGAGCAGCCTTGTCTTTTCATTTGTACTATTTGTAGTTGATAAAGAATAAACTCTAGAAGTGGATAGGCCGATGGTAGAAAAGGCTAGCTGTCACGACCCAAAATCCAACTAGTCGTGATGGCACCTAACCCAACCCGCTAGGTAAGCCAGTTATAAACTATCCAATTCCAATGAAATTTAACAAGACAATTACGTAAAATAAAATATCTAAATCTTATCACAAATCATTAGCTTCTAATATTAGAATATACAAAGCTGGTATGAAATAAATACAACATCTGTTCGAAATGTACATAAACAGATCTTTATAAATCTAAGGCTACCATGAACAAGAGGCAGCTACAACCGAAACGCGAGTACATCTTCAAATCCAGCTCATGTCAGTCTCAGAAATCTCAGCAGCCAACATCTGCACTCAAGGTACAGAAGTGTAGTATGAGTACAACCGACCTCATGTACCGAATAAGTAACAAACCTAACCTTAGGTTGAAAGTAGTAACGAGATGAAACAAAGGTCGGGTCTAACACTGATAGCCAATAACGGCCCATAACAACGTAAAGAAAGTAATAAAAGCAGTAACTCAGAGATAAAATGCTCAGCTTAATCATGATTTCTGAAAATATTTCTGGCTTTCAAGTATATCAGTGAAAACCCAAATTGTTTAGCGAAGTTGCCAAAAATATGAGTAAGTTTGAAAACAGTAATTTCCCCAAAATTCCTTTCAACAATAAATAAGATGTTTCATTTTCTTTCCAGATAGCCGGTGTAAAATGCATCACTATGCCCATATGCCAACATGTGTGAGAATTCATGAATAACGTGATACCGTACAGTATTAGGAAGACATATCTCTATGCATGTATGTCATGTGTGCATGTCAATGCAATGTATCGCATAGACGAACTCATGTACTTACATTCTAAGAGTAATCAATCTCACTGTCTCACACTTTCAACTCATCATGCTCAATCACTCCGTACTATATATGGCCATTCCGGCCCAGGGAAGATCCATCCTGGAATATATACACCAACTGACCATCAGTCACTTAGTACTGAGTAGGGCCAATCCAGCTTGTGGGGAAGATCCATCCCCAGGTATAAATGCTTCGGACAAGATCCATGTCCAGGTAAGATACATCCCTCAATATAAATCAATCACGCTCACTGGGAGTGTGTGCAGACTCCGGAGGGGCTCCTTCAGCCCAAGCGCTAAAATCCGCATGGACAACTCACGTGCTGCACGGACAACTCACGTGCTATAGTATTAATATCTCAAAATCAGGCCCTCGACCTCACTCAATCATCAACCTCTCCAGTCTCTCGGGCTCACAATGACATGAACTAGCCCACAATAATGATATGATGTATTAATAAATAACAATAGAGACTAAGATATGATATGGAATGAATGCATATGACCGAGTATGACATTGCAATGTAAGCAAATAACTCAATAGCAGTAATGACCTCAGTGGGTCCCAACAGAATAAGCATGTAGCCTAGACATGGTTTCTAATACGAATCACAGCTCGATAACACTAGTACGTAGAGATTTCAAGATTTCAGATAAATTCAGGTAACTACATAGTACCGCAGAAATAACGGAGTCACAGTTCACACGGTGCACGCCCGTCACCTAGCATGGCTTCACCTTAACACCAAACACATAACACATATAGTCAGGGTCCATACCCTCATCTCCAAGATTACAAGAGTTACTTACCTCGAACAAGACAAATCCAATGCCGGGCAAGCTAAACAATACTCCGTAAATTCCAATCCGCGCGTATCAACCTCCGAACGCCTTCATATCTCCTAAATACCATGCCAAATGATACGGAACTAGTCAAACAACATGCAAATTAATCAAAATATACTCCAATACTTGCAATTTAACAATTTATAAAAATTCCTAACACCGCTCAAAAAATCGATAGTGGGGCCCACATATCGGAATCCGACGAAACTCACATAATACGACAACCCATCCAATTACGAGTTCAACCATACTAATTTCACTCAAATCCAACTCTGAATCCGTATTCAAAACTCAAAAATTCATTTTATGAAATTATAGAAATTTCCTGCAATTTCTCTTGAAGATTCGATAATCATACACCAAAAATGAATATTAATTGATGCAATATAATCACAAGAGAGTCAAGAACACTTACCCCAAGTTGTGTGGAAAAATGCCTCTCCAAAGTCGCCCAAACCGAGCTCCAAAATCCGAAAATGAATAAAATGTTGAACCCTCGAATATAAGGCAATCTGCCCAGCGTTTCCGCATTTGCGGACACTAGGTCGCATCTGCGACCATTACTTCTATGTAACAAGCTCGCATCTACAATACAGCCTTGGCCAGCAGTGATCGCTTCTGCGATGTCCAAGACCGCTTCTGCGGTCGCGTTTCTGCGCAGGTTCCTTCGCATCTGCGCTTCCTTCCGCTTCTGCGATCGCGCTTCTGCGATCGTGCTTCTGCGCACAAAATTCTGCATCTGCGGCTCCTGTCCAACAGTGCCCAATCCGTTTCTGTGAAGGGCTACTCACTTCCGTGGGATGCAACTGCGGTTCCTTATGCACCGGTGCGAAGACACCAGCAACAAAAACATTCCAGCATTTCCTTAAGTCTGAATTTGATCCGTTAATCATCCGAAACTCACCCTGGGCCCCCGGTACCTCAACCAAATATACCTACAAGTCCTAAAATATTATACGAACTTAGTCGAGGCCTTAAATCATATCAAACAACGCTAAAACCACGAATCATACCCCAATTCAAGCTTAATGAAACTAAAACATTTCAACTTCTACATTCGATGCCGAAACCTATCAAATCAAGTCCGATTGACCTCAAATTTTGCAGACAAGTCATAAACGACATAACGGACCTATTCAAATTTCCAGAATTGGATTCTGACCCCGATATCAAAAACGCAACTCCCCGGTCAAACTTTCAAACTTAAATCTTCCCTTTTAGCCAATTCAAGCCTAATTTAACTACGGACTTCCAAATAATTTTCTGGACACGTTCCTAAGTCCAGAATCATCATACGGGGCTATTTGAATCATCAAAACTCTATTATGTGGTTGTTTAAACATAGTAAACATCCGGTCAACTATTTCAACTTAAGCTTTTATCTTGGAGACTAAGTGTCTCAATTCATTTCCAAACCCCACTGAACCCGAACCAATTATCCCGGCAAGTCATACAACAACTGTAAATCATAAATTGAGAAGTAAATGGGGGAATGGGTCTGTAATGCTCAAAACGATCGGCCAGGTCATTACATTCTCCCCCACTTAAACATACGTTCGTCCTCTAACGTGCCAAGATTTGTTATCATGCCATCAAATCACTATCCATCTTACCATGCGCGTACCCGGGGGTGATCCCATGCCACCCTATTCCATATAGGCCTGACAATATAATATAATTGAAGTTCATTACTTCAACTTTAGTCCATAAAATTTAGAACCCAAATTTCCAACATCCAGAATTCTTTTCAAGAAACGAATCTCACATTTACACACTGTATGAGTATGAACAAGTTGTATCAAGCCATAACCATAACCATAACCCCATATATAATCGCATAACGTACTACACAACTCGCATGCTCGCAGCACCATTCCCGATCACAGTAACTACTCCAAACTAACCTTGTACTAGTATTATACCCCATATCATATCAACAAGTCATGGAGCTCTCTCGCCCCAATCAGAACCATAATCGCCTTCTAAGACGACTTTCAATGTCATCCTCCCAAATATACTGTAATCAAACCTGATAGTATCTATTCTAGGTCAAATGACCATGTATTATTAAATACAACTATTCCACATACATGCCATACCAATATAACTCAAGCCACAACTGCGCAATCCGTGTATCCAAAAATGGTAAATGTCTTAGAGAAGATAACCGTATTGTACATTCAACCAGCACCACCACAACTGCAATGCTATAAGTAGGGGTGTCAATGGTTCGGTTCGGCCGTTTATTTTATAAAATTTATACCATACCAATTTTTCAGTTATTCTATTATGTATAACCAAAATTAGACTTTTCGAAACCGTCCCAATCATGTCGGTTTCTCTTCGGTATTGGTACGGTTCGGTTAATTTTCTTTATTGTTTTAAATATCATGTAAAATTCACCAGTAAAAGTATAATGAAATAACATACGTTCTTTTATAGGACTTAGCAAAATTCTCTAGATATTTTTACTGTTTAAAGGGTGATGAATTAAAAATAATGAAATATAGTTAGAGTATAGATCCATCAACTATTCTACAATAACGTAAAAGAAACCAAGCAAAGACAAAGAAAATATAAATCATACGAGTGAAAAGATATTAACCAAGTTGGGACTCAAGAATAAAGTCTATAGAAGATTAAATATTCAAAAAGATAAATCTAAATTATATGAAAGGAAACATATTCAATACATTGTAGTTTGCTACTCATAATCGCTAGAATAATTTGAAATAACTTAGTTTAAATAGTAGTAGCATAATAGGTTTTAGGAATTAGTATTTTGAGTTTAATTACTTGTTGGCTTGTAATAGTTTTCATAAATTCAAGGCCCAAAGAAAAGTTTAATACATTATTATTATTAAACTCACTAGATAAATATATTTTTCACATGTAAAATTTATTCGGTATGGTTCGGTATTTTTTTCGATTTATTTTAATAAAATAAAAAACCTAACCTAATTATCGGTGCAGTTATAGATTTATATAAAAACCTGCGATTTCTTAAAAAGAAACCTAAAAATCAGTTCGGTGCAGTACAGTTCGATCGATTTAGTCGGTTTTCGAAATTCATTGACACCCCTAGCTATAAGATCATCATATATAGTAGAACCAAGACACACGAATCTAACAACGGTAACCAGCTCTTCTAGAGTTCACATTAACATCAACCGCACGACATGGTCATAGTCCTCCAATCCCAGCATATCATACAGGAGTAATTAAACAAGTACACATGTATATGATAATGAAATAAGATTCGCATGCTCCTGGACTGGTATAAATAACAAGTCATAAATAAGATTCGCATGCAAAGTCTACTATCACTACTCAAATCGGCAAGTTAACGCATAAATAGTGACTACCAAGTTTTCTCAGGGAATTAGCCTCTTCATAACCTCAAGTATAGCCTAGATAGTTCTCCATAAAGGTACGAGTACGAGAAACGTTATAACTCTATACTTAACAGTCAACTCTAGGCATATCATAGCCTAAGCATTCTTCTGAGTATGAATACTTGCCCCGATGCCCGGTTAGTTAGAATCCTTCCTCTTGCTTCCTTCCAGGAGGAAATCACAATACACAACATGTTCCCACACCGGTATAAAATATCCGATTCAAACCATGGTAGAAACAATCAAGAACACTTTGAAATCCATTTGCAGATAACCAAGCTATCAGAGCTGAATTCCTCAAACTTGACCAAGCCACGCCGGTCACCAAACCTAAGAATATTGCCACAAAAAAATCTGTAGAGCCTCACCACATCATAATCACCCAAAAAAACCGAGCATACCATTACCATACTGGTCTAGCCTACTACCCAGTTGTCCTATTTTCTTCGAGTTTCTTCTGAATTACCCTTAAGTTGGCAATTCTCCTTGTCAGAACACTACGACCCTTACCCAAAGCTCACTATAAGACAACCTAACATACAACCACACTGCCCTAAGGCCCATAATCGTTGTATACTTCTTAAGCACCCCGTAAATACCACAACCGAGACATCCACTCTGAAAGACCTTATGTAAATTTAAAATTGTTCCTCTTCCCTTTCTTATACTGAAATGTAGAATCCATAGTCATACAGAATTACAGCAAGTAAATAACTGATTCTAGCAATATACGAATCTAAAAAATTTTCATTTGCCACTTATACATTTTTGAATCCATTAGCACCTTCTCGAGAGTCACCCATTTTGTTCAAATCTAAATTGCACCACCCTAAACGGGCCGAAAGACACATTCTCTAATAGCATAACACCCAAAGAAGTAACCCTGTCTTACTACCACCGATCAAATTTATACTCAGTGCGCACTACATCCTTCAGAAATAACAGGTTTCTCGTCCCATGATTTTCATATACTCCTAAAGTGCCATATAACCCGTATCTAGTCATTTCATTACTCGAGTCCTCCTCGATCTCAACCTCGGTAAGTCGTAACTGATCTATAAGTATGCCTCAGGCCAAAAGCAATACAACATATAACCGTGCAATCAAATCGTAGGTAGAAAACTCCCCCACTTGGCTCAAAGTCATAGATCGTGACATTAAATAACTCGCAATACCCATACCATATTACTGCCATGATACTGCAGAAAGATTTGACTAAATTCTTCACAAGCTCATGCAACGCAACCCATATAGTACCTCAATTCATATGCTAAGCTCGCCTTTATTTCTCTAGACAGTCAAGTCAACTTTCTCGACCAGATTTAAATTCAAATCTAAACACATACACCCTGCTGGTAGAAAAGAAACTCCCCACTTAACATTATAAGGAACACACATATGTAGCTTACTACACAACAGATAACCCACCTACTTAGCCTCAAATTGACATCTTGCTGTCACGACCCAAAATCTCACCTGTCGTGATGGCACCTATCTCAATACTAGGCAAGCTGACACACTCAATAAACTCCCATATCATTTGAGTTTGAAAACATAATATCTAAATTTAGCGGAAGAAAACTCACAAATACATATATAAACACTCCCAAAACCCGGTGTCACTGAGTACATGAGCATCTAATATAAATACAAGTCTGGAATAATACGGTCTATAATAGTCTGAGACCAAATACAGTAAACAAGGAGATATAGAAGGAGAGACAAGGTCTATGCAACACGGCAGCTACCTCAAAATCTCCTGATAATCAACTGCGCGAATTGATCAACACCTGCTATGTCCGAGAACACCTGGATCTTCACATGAAGTGCAGGGTATAGTATGAGTACAACCAACTCAGCAAGTAACAATAATAACTAAGGAACTGAAGATAATAACGAGCTACACAGTTCTAGTTCACTTTCAGTAATTCCAGCAAAGAATAGACATGCTTTCAAATTCGGCAGTTTAAGTCAATTCAATGTTCATACAGTCCAATTTCATGTAATCCGGATATAAAATCTTTCAGAGATTTTACAACAATGACAGATAGCAATCAAGTGCAATAACATATGCAAAGCAAGTACAGCCTCTCAGGCAACAGTCACTCAATTCATCACTCGGCTCTCTGCCCTCAGCACTCACACTGAATGGGTACCCGCACTCATTGGGGTGTACAGACTCCGGAGTGGCTCCTACAGCCCAAGCGCCATAATCCGCACGGATAACTCACGTGCCATATATCCTTACCTCACCTACAGGCCCTCAGCCTTACTCTATCCTCAACTTCTCTAGTCTCTCGGGCTCTCGGAAATCACAAAGATTAACCCAAACAAAGATAACTTAGTAAATCAACAAATATCAAGAAAGACTGAGGTATGATGCACAAGTAAAATCATGACTGAGTACAAGACAGCAATTAGCAAATAATTCAATAAGTGCGCGACCTCTGTGGGTCCCAACAGCACTATCACATAGCCTAAGCATGATTTTTAACATGATTTACAGACAAATTTCTTCAACACAAAGAGAGCTTATAGCTAACAACAGGTTATTCAACTTTACAGTTTCACGGGACGGACCAAGCCACAATCCCTTTGGTGCACGCCCACACGTCCGTCACCTAGCATGTGCGTCACCTCCAAAATAATTACATGTCACAAAACTCCGGGGTTTCATACCCTAAAAACTAGATTTAAAACTTTTACTTACCTCAAAACGTGAAATTCTATACTCTGTTATGCCTTTGCCTCGCAAATCGGCCTCTGAATGCCTCGAATCTAGTCACAAATAATTCTTTTCAGTCAATAAAATTTATTGGAATTAATTCCATAAGAAAATACTAATTTTCCATAATAATCTGAAATTTAGCTCAAAAATATCACCTGTGGGGCCCACATCTCGAAATGCGACAAAAGTTACGAAATCCAAAAGCCCATTCAACCACGAGTCTAACCATACCAATTTTATCAAAATCCGACCCAACACCACCCTCAAATCTACAAATCTTATTTTTCTAAGTTCCAATCTCCGATGTACACCGCAAAATCATGTAATCTAGTCAGATTATTCGATGATAACATAATATTATGGAGTAGAAATGATTACAAGGGACTTACCTCAAGTTTTTCTTGAAAATCTATCAAATATCGCCTCTCCTCAAGCTCCAATTTGTCAAAAATGGCGAATGGGACGAACTCACTGTTTTTGTAATTCTGCCCAGTCAGCCTCGATTCTGCCTCGATCTTGGCCTTCGATCGAGGTCCTCGATCCTAGGCCTTGATTCTGACCCTCGATCCTGGCCCTCGACCCTAGCCTTCAATCATCTCTTCGACCCTGCCTTCGATCGTGGCCCTCGACCCTGGGCTCGATCGTGGCTTCGATCCCGATCCACGACCCTGCCTTCGATCGTGGCCCTCGACCCTGGCCTTCCATCATGGCCCTCGACCCTAGCTCGATTTATTTTCGTTCGATTTTTTGGGCTCGATTTTCTGGGCTCGATTCTGGTAGAAGAAATTTCCAACATAAGGAAATTGCAACAACTATTGTAGCTCAAGTTTTTATCTGTTAACCATTTGAAACTCATTCGAGACCCTCGGGACCTCAACCAAATATACTAACAAGTCCTAAAACATCATAGGAACTTAGTCGAATCCTCAAATCAGCTCAAACAACGCTAAAACCATGAATTACGCCCCAATTCAAGCCTATTGAACTTTGAAACTTTTCATTTCTACAAACAACACTGAAACCTATCAAATCACGTCCGATTGACCTCAAATTATGCACACAAGTCATAAATGACATAACATACCTATTTAAATTTTCAGAATCGGATTTCGACCCCGATATCAAAAAGTCAACCCCCGGTCAAACTTCTAAAAAATTAAACTTTCGGCATTTCAAGCCTAATTCCTCTACGGACCTCCAAATAATATTCCGGAAACGCACCTAAGTCCAAAATCACCATATAGAGCTATTGGAATCATAAAAATTCAAATCTGAGGTCGTTTACACATAGGTCCATATCTGGTCCACTTTTCTAACTTACATTTTCAATTATGAGACTAAGTGTCTCATTTCACTCAGACTCCCTGCCGGACCCAAAGCAACTAACCCGCTTAAATTGAGCGGTAAATGGGGGAACGGGGTTATAATACTCAAAATGATCGGTCGGGTCGTTACACTTGCTATACCCTTTCGCAGCCACAATTCCTATGTAATCCCTTAATCTTTCTGAGTTTGAACTCATCAACACAACATGAAAATCTAATTCGCTCCACAATTAAACTATATGAAAGATCCTTCAACACACTCACAACTCGGACCGTACGTCACATCACAACGAAAGTCAAGCACCCAATAGCCCTCTTTACATTCCAAGAAAACACTTCTCGTCACATTTAAACCATCTTAACACATCCCGCAGTTACATCATACTTATCATATAGCCATTCAACCGCTCATCGAGCCACAAATTCCATTCTTAAGGATACCACTAGATATATGAGTCCAATTGTACAAGTTACAACTGAAGCTACCTAGCCTAAGCTACGGTCTAAACCTGTCCTCAAGTTACAAGTGTAGTATGAGTACAACCGATCCCATGTACTAAATAAATAACAAACCTAACCTTAGGTTGAAAGTAGTGACGAGCTGGAACAAAGGTCGGGTCCAACACAAATAGCCAACAACAGTCCATAACAACGTAAAGTAAATAATAAAAGAAGTAACTCAGAGATAAAATGCTCAGCTTAATCATGATTTCTAAAAATACTTCTGCCTTTTAAGTATATCAATGAAAACCCAAATCGTTTACCGAAATTTTCAAAAATATGAGCAAGTTTGAAAACAGTAATTTTCTCAAAAATCCTTTCAACAATAAATAAGATATTTCATTTTCTTTCTAGATAGCCAGTGTAAAATGCATCACTATGCCCATATGACAATATGTGTAAGAATTCATGAATGACGTGATATCGTACAACATGAGGAAGATACATCTTTATGTTTGTATGTCATGTGTGCATGTCAATGCAATGTATCTCAGAGATGAACTCATGTACTCACACTCTCAGAGTACTCAATCTCACTGTCTCACACTTTCAACTCATCGTGCTCAATCACTCAGTACTGTATATGGCCAATCCGGCCCAGGGAAGATCCATCCCGGAATATATACATCAACTGACCATCAGTCACTCAGTACTGAGTAGGGCCAATCTAGCTAGTGGGGAAGATCTATCCCCAGGTATAAATGCTTCGGACAAGATCCATGTCCAGGGAAGATCCATCCCTCAATATAAATCAATCGCGCTCACTAGGGGTGTGTGCAGAATCCAGAGGCGCTCCTTCAGCCCAAGCGCTAAACTCCGCACAGATAACTCATGTGCTATAGTATCAATATCTCAAAATCAGGCCCTCGGCCTGACTCAATCATCAACCTCTCCAGTCTCTCGGGCTCACAATGAGATGAACTAGCCCACAATAATGATATGATGTATCAATAAATAACAAGAAAGACTGAGATATGATATGTAATGAATGAATATGACTGAGTATGACATTACAATATAAGCAAATAACTCAATAGCAGTAATGACCTTAGTGGGTCCCAACAGAATAAGCATGTAGCCTAGACATGGTTTTTAATATGAATCATAGCTTGATAACTCTAGTACGTAGAGATTTCATGATTCCGGATAAATTCAGGTAACTACATAGTACCACAGAAATAACGGAGTCACAGTTCACATGATGCACGCCCACACGCCCGTCACCTAGCATGTGCATCACCTCAACACCAAACACATAACACATATAGTCAGGGTTAATACCCTCAGCTCCAAGATTAGAAGAGTTACTTACCTCGAACAAGACGAATCCAATGTCGGGCAAGCTAAATAATACTCTAAAAATTCCATTTTGCGCGTATCAACCTCCGAACGCCTTCATATCTCCTAAATTTCACGCCAAATGATACGAACCTAGTCAAACAACGTGCAAATTAATCAAAATATACTCCAATGCTTGCAATTTAACAATTTATAAAAAGTCCTAACTCCGCTCGAAAAATTGACAGTAGGGCCCACATCTCGAAATTTGACAAAACTCACAAAATCTGACAACCCATCCAACTACGAGTTCAACCATACTAATTTTAATCAAATCTGACTCTAAATCTGTATTCAAAACTCAAAAATTTGTTTTATGCAATTATAGAAATTTCCTTCGATTTCTCTTGAATATTTGATAATCATACACCAAAATGAAGATTAATTCATGAAATATAATCACAACGGAGTCAATACTACGTACCCCAAGTTGTGTGGGAAATTTCCTCTCCAAAGTCGCCCAAACCGAGCTCCAAAATCCGAAAATGGATAAAAATGTGGAACCCTAAAATATAAGGCATTCTGACCAGCGTTTCCTCATTTACGGACACTAGGTCGCATCTGCGACCATCTCTTCTGTGTAACAAGCTTGCATCTGTGGGACAGCCTTGGGAAACACTGATCACTTCTGCGATGTCTAAGACCGCTTCTGCGATCGCGCTTCTGCGCAAGTTCCTTCGCATCTGCGGTTCCTTCCGCTTCTGCGATCAGTGTCACCGCTTTTGCGGTCGCGCTTCTGCATGCAAAATTCCGCATCTGCGGCTCCTTCCTAGCAGTGCCCAGTCCGCTTTTGTGAAGGACTGCTCGCTTCTATGGGCCGCACTTGCGGTTCCTCATGCGCAGGTGCAAAGACACCCGCAACAGAAATATTCCAGCATTTCCTTAAGTCCGAATGTGATCCGTTAATCATCTGAAACTCATCCGACACCCCCGGGATCTCAACCAAATATACCAACAAGTCCTAAAATATTATGCGAACTTAGTCGAGGCCACAAATCACATCAAACAATGCTAAAACCACGAATCATACCACAATTCAAGCTTAATGAAACTAAGAATTTTCAACTTCTACATTCGATGCCGAAACCGATCAAATCAAGTCCGATTGACCTTAAATTTTGCACACAAGTCATAAACGACATAACGGACCTATTCAATATTCCAGAATCATATTCTGTCTCCGATATCAAAAAGTCAACTCCCCAGTCAAACTTTCAAACTTAAATCTTCCATTTTAACCAATTCAAGCCTAATTTAACTACGGACTTCCAAATACTTTTTCGGACACGTTCCTAAGTCCAAGATCATCATACGGAGCTATTGGAATCATCAAAACTCTATTCTGAGGTCGTTTAAACATAGTCAACATCTGATCAACTATTTCAACTTAAGCTTTCACCTTGGAGACTAAGTATCTCAATTCATTTCAAAACCTCACCGGACCTAAACCAATTACCTCGGTAAGTCATACAACAATTGTAAAGCATAAATTGAGCAGTAAATGGGGGAACAAGGCTATAATACTCAAAACGACCGGCCGGGTCATTACACTAACACACATCATTTTTCTAAAAATAAGTGAGTTTCACGACGAGTCCAGCTCGTAGTGACCCTAAGACTGTGTAATGGCGAACTGGGAATGCCTTCCAAGTCTATAGTCTTATAAAAGTAGTAATGTTGCATTCTCTCTTCAGTTATCGTGAAATTTGTCAGGGCTCTTCTCTATGAATAATGCCTCCTCGTTCTTCGTCCATTACAGTTCGATTGAGAATGAAATTCTTTCGAGTGTTTGGTCAGGATTGCTTAGGCCGAGTAAGCAACTGAAGAAATTTCGTATACAGGTTTTCAGTATTAGAAAGGTCTAGGTGATTGCAGTTTATTTTGGCTTGTAGTTAGCTTCGCTTAAGGTAGTGAAGTGATCCATTAGCTCAGATTTCGCATCTAAATCATTAGCTCAGCTAAGGAATCAAGCACCCAATATGATAAGAGCATCAAATATGAATCACGTCTAAGATGATAGAAATAGCATAGTATTAAAAAAGCGCATAAACCCATTCCTTCAAAAATGGCGCCATGGCCAAAGCTTTATCTAAAAATCATTCTTTCTTTCAGGACTGTAAGGGGAACCTTCCGCATGAAATTGAAAGGAAGAGACCGATAAAGAAATGCAAAGATAAGGGGAATGGTTAGTGATGACGGCATAGGACACAGAAAGTTCCTTCTCTCTCTTTTGAATCCCAGGGATTGCCTCAGGGAAGAGGCTAGTCCCTGAAAAAGCCATCTCGATTGGTATCATTAAAATGCGAA
>AWOL01S0018604.1:174826-177087 GCA_000715115.1 Nicotiana otophora
AAAGGCAACAATACAAGAACATATTTACATATATCATAAAGACATGGACTTTTATCTAAATGATATTTTCACTAATTATTTTAAACTATTTACCCTCATTATTGTGATGACCCAAAATGTCATCTTTAAATTAAATGATTAATTAAGTGATCTAAGCACTATTTACCATTACTCGACTTGCGTGTGCAGCCCGTAAAAAATTTTCGGAAAGTTTTCAGGTGCAAAATGTATTTAAATGTGAATTAGAGCTTTAAAACTCAACTGAGTTGACTTTGGTCAACATTTTAAGCAAACAGACTCGGATCACTATTTTGATAGTTTTGGTAGGTCTGTATCATGATTTGGGACTCAGGCGTATGCCCGAAATCAAATTCTGAGGTCCCTAGCCCGAGATATGGAATTTTGACAAACAATTAAAAGTTTAAATTCAAATAGTGACCGGATGTCCAATTATGTGCAAACGACCTCGAAATAGAATTTTGATGATTCCAACAGCTCCGTACAGTGATTTTGGACTTAGGAGCATGATCGGAATTTTATTTGGAAGTCCGTAGTGGAATTAGGCTTGAAATGCCGAAAGTTGAATTTTTGGGAAGTTTGACCGAGGGGTTCACTTTTTGATATCGGGGTCGAAATTCGATTCTAAAAATTTTCATAGCTCAGTTATGTCATTTATGACTTGTGTGAAAAATTTGAAGTCATTCCAAATTGATTTGATGTGTTTTGACACAAGATATAGAATTTGAAAGTTCAAAGTTCATTGATTTTGATTTGAGGTGTGATTCGTCGTTTTGATATTGTTTGATGTAGTTTGAAGCCTCAACTAAGTTTGTATGGTATTTTTGGACATTTTGGAATAATTGGTTAAGGTCCCGAGGGTCTCGGGTGGATTTCGGAAGGTAAACGGAATGGATTTCGGACAAAGAGTGCTGGAAATTTCTGTTGCAGAAATTTCGTGCGTGGAGCGAACTTTGGAAGCTTATATCTCGTAATACATAAGGAATCAGAAATTTTCAAAACATGAAAGTTGTATTCGTTTGATTATCGTTTCCAGAAAGTTAAACCATTAATTATTTGGACATTTGTACAGAAAGTTATGACGGATTGAATGAAGGCTGGTAGAGCAGTTTCGCCAGATATTTCTGATGCGTGGAGCCGACTTTGGAAGCTTATATCTCGCAATTCATAAGGAATCAGAACATTTTCAAAACACGAAAGTTGTATTCGTTGGATTATAGTTTCCAGAAAGTAAAACCATTTATCATTTGGACATTTGTACATGAAGTTATGATCAATTGAAGGAAGGCTGGTAGAGCAGTTTCTGGTCGATTCTTAGTGACGAAAAATGGACTTTTAGTGACGGATTGGCAGAAACTTAAGGACCAAAAATGGTCATTTCATTCATTTCGTTTTGGATCTTTGGAGCACGGTTCTTGGGCGATTTTCACGGGAAAACATTGGGGTAAGTGTTCCTTATCCTATATTGATTATATTTCATGATTCCAATACTAATTTACATCATGAATCCGTGGATTTATGGAAGAAAAATCAAGATTTTTGCAAAATCTTCCAAAAATAAAAATTTAAAATTTGGAAGTCGAGTTGTTATCGGATTTTGGTAAAATTGGTATGGGTGGACTCGTAATTGAATGGGTTGTCGGATTTTATAAGTTTCGCCAGATTCCGAGATGTGGGCCCCACGGGCAAATTTTGAGCTAATTTCGGATTTTAATGAAAATGTAATATTTTCTTATGAAATGGATTAATATAATTTTTGTTGACTGTATCGAATTAATTATGACTAGATACGAGTCGATCAAAGTCGGAAAATCGAGAAAAAAGCATAATACTTGGTTAAATTGGAGCAAGTCGAGGTAAGTGATTTGTCTAACCTTGTGTGGGGGAAATTCCCCTTAGGATTGATAATTGTAATGTGTGGAAAGTCGTGTACACGAGGTGACGAGTGTGTACATGTGCTAAATGTGAATGATTATATTTTAAATTGTGTAGATCACTGTTATGCATTAATTAAATTATTTTATTTTGCTATATTCTTCACTATTGATTTAATGTTTATATTTTAAATTTGTTTGACCTTTTCCGGTTAATTGTTTTTTTTTGTTTAGTTGGAACTTGGTTTCTTTTATTCTGTGCATTATTTGAAGGTTGATTTTCTTTAAATTAAATATTATTAATATGAAGTATTTGACATTTTTAAACTTGATATTGAAGCAACGTATTAAAGATTTTGAAATATTATT